>VFFE01007675.1:1679586-1825834 GCA_008921705.1 Burhinus oedicnemus | reverse complement strand
TTTAGATCCTTCTAAACTCTTAAGTCTCTTTTTCTCTCTCTCTCTTGCCTCCCGAGCGGAGCAGGAGAGAGAGAGAGCATCTGTCGTTCCACCGGATTAGGCCAATTTGGCCCAAACCACGACAGTGTGAAAATGACCCTCTGGTAGAAAAGAGCTGTAACCTCCAAGTGCAAGAAACTGTTTCCTGTTCTGTTGTACGTAGGAACGTGGGTCTGTTTTCCCTTGGTGAAATTTATCCCTGAAGGACAGGAAGCCCACCAAAAATCCTACTGAGGTCCTATTTTGAGAAATTGAATGCGTCTTCTCTAAGCAGAAGGCCGGAACACAAATTTCCTCTTGCTTTCATTATTTGTCCCACTGAATGTTATCTAGGACCTGCTGAAAAATGTTATGTTCTGCTTTTCTCTGGGCTTTACACTTACTCTTAGAGTTGTTTACCTTGCTGTAGGTAGAGGCCATTTCACTGCCAATTCAAAACCTGTGGTGCACAGAACATACGTGCCACCTCAGTTACGTGCACCCACGTCCTACATATCAACGTGTAATTTGTGTGTGGAGGGGTACTTTTGTTCTTTCTCAGATTGATATTTTTTTTCTTTAATCTAACACAAGATGTGTAGACAGAGAGGACGCAGCTGTCTGAGCGGTAGAAATCTGAACACGTGCAGTGATGGACTACAGTAACGCATCCTGTCTCCTGTCAGTCCTCTGTGTATAACATGTCATGTTTGCTGCCCGCTTCTCTTAAGGAGTAAAAAGAAGAAGATATCCAGGAAGGAGCCATTTGTTTAAACACACAAGCATGAGGAACAACTGGATGCCTGTGTCTGGCCCTTCACTGCTATCGTGTCTATGAGGCGCCTCGTGCATTAGATCAGATGTGAAGTCTTTCCCTTTTGATAAGATGGCAAATGGTTTGTCCTCATTCAGTAACTGATGTATTTAAATGCCTTGGCCCAGCTCCTGGAGCTTGCTAAAATATATAATTCAATCTTATCAGATCCTGTTACACTGCTTCCTTGTTGACCATATGGTGGCAAAGTTCTGAGAAAGGAAATAGATTTAGGAAAGAAACAATGAGAATTGTTCCTGCTTTTGAATGATATATGGGGTTTACTTAGTTCCTACTGTTTCCTGAAAGGGCACTCTGGAGAGTAAATTAGTCTGTTAATGGTGTCTAAAGACATGCGCCTAAAATAGCTTCTGTCCAACTGTTAATAAATAATCTGCAAACATGTCACACTTCTCAGCTTTTCATTATATTAGGGAGAATATAGACTTTTCACAGTCCTGTCCCTGGGTGTGCATTTAATTTTATCTAGCTACACCAATAAATAGAACTTTCCTCCTAAGCTCTGATTCAAGAAAGACTTACACGGATCATATTGTTAAGTGTTGTGTGGCTGTGTGTGGGTTTGTTTGGTTTTTTTTTAACTGTAACTATCTGATCCCCAAGCCAGCCTGTGCCTTTTTCTTTTTTTTTTTTTTTTTTTTTTTTTTTGTTAACAAGCCTGAGAGGCATTTTAAAAATATCTCGAACCTCTTGGAGTGAGGTCACAGGGCTGTCTCAGGCTCTCAGCTTCTGTTCCTTGATGAAATGAATCAGTGTGTGGAAGCCACATGTCCCATTGCAAGAGCATATTGGGCGAACCAAGATCAAACTGCTGTCGTTTTTTGGCTTACAAACAATATAGAACTTGCTGACACTGAAAAAATGAACAGACTAAAAGCACAAGCGAGAAAGGGGATTATCCTGATCTATGGATGCTTCTCCTCGGAATGCACAAACAGTACAGATGACAACCTCTTAGAGCTACAGGGGTTTTTATTTTATTAGTGATGCTGGTCTATACCGAGCAACTTTCCCTCTGTTCCTGTGTCACCCCAGCTGTGTGGCCTCTCTACCCTAGGAAGATGTGATTTGTCTTCAAAGAGTTGTTTCACTTCTACTCTTCCTCTCGTCTCTGGTCACTCTCACCTTTTGCTCTCCAGGTTTGTTTCTCTTCCACTGCCCATAGCCATCCCCTTCGCAACACCTCTGAACTGCCAGCAGGTTTGGCTGGGAGCTTGGACGCAGAGATGGTTTCACTTCTTAGAGTTCTTTGTTCCTGTCCCCCAAGCAGGACACATCCATCCACCGTAAGCCAAGAGCCCCGTCCTGGAGCGAGCACGTGGGTATGGCCATAGGGTCTGTGGGACATTGCTTGGTGGTGGTGAATCCCTGGTGGTACAGCACAGAAGAGATGGTGGCTGTGGTTCCTCCTGACTTCTCAGGGCTGCATTATGTAATGTTTATATTAAAAAAAAGAAGTGTGTCTTCTGTAGTTGAAAAAGAACAGCGCTTCTTATTGTCAAGGTTTCTTCCAGAAGGCAGTATCATAAATTGTACCTCAAGATGAATAACAGCTAGGCTAAAATTTTTGGGACTTGACCAAAAATTTTTGCATTTGTCTAGATAAGCGTGTGGATAAGGATTAAACTATCCTCTGTACGAACATCTATATGAGTGCTCTGGCTGATTTTATGATCTGATAAATAAGAACTGGATGTAGAAGGCTCTCTTCCTTTTCCTCTTACATTTTCTGCCAATCCTTTTTTTTTTTTTTAAAAAAAAAAGACAAACAACCAAAAACCTCTCTTCCTAAAAGATGGTTTAAACAGGCCTGCCATCTGACTTTGCTTGTGTTTTTGTCTTCTCTGGTGTCATCACTCTGCTGGAAATTCCTATCACAAGATTCCTCATCTTATTGTAGTCGTGTGGAAAAGCATGTTCCAGTGACTGTGGCTGGGGAGAGCTGGGCTGTCTTGCTCTGTTGCTAGTATTAACTGGTATCACCTTTGATCATCTCCATTTTACGCCTTAATTTTGCCTTTCAGAATGCCAGATGTGGTCTCATCAGGAATCTCCAATGATGTGTTTTGGGGTGGGCAATCCCAGCACGTGCACCTCCTAAACATTAATCTCTGCAGTAGTGAATTAGCTCAAGAAACTCGCTGCCAGAGAGCGTTAGCAAAGCTTAGCAGAGTTCCAAAACCCTGAACATAGGGAGTTCACAGGACTGTCTAAAGGTGTGTTATACCAGCCATAAACTAATATCTAACTGATGAATGTTAACTAGAAGCTTTTCTTGGGTAATTATCCACTTGTGCTTTCCTCTAAAGCAGTTTATCCTTTACTCCAGAAGTGATAAGTATCTAGGGTAAGATGAGTTACTGAATTTATCCAGCGTGGCATGTCCCACGTGCTGGTGAAGTGGGCATGGGCAGGTGTCTTGGAGTGCAATCAAAATAAAAATGGAAAACGAAAGTTCTACCTTTTGCAGGTGTTTAAGCTACTACCTGGCTCTTCATCATTAATCCCTCCCAGAGATAAAAAAAACTAGGGCCCTAAAAGTTTTTAAAATAATTTACTGGCCTCCTTAGAATAATTAAATGAATAAAATCATCAGCCACACTCACCTCTCTGCGAAACTAATGATAGTAAATCTACAAAGCAGAGGAAGGAACGGGATTTAGGAAATTGTCAATTTTGCAGAGCTCTCTCTTTTCTTTTTCTTTTCTTTTTTTTTTTCTTTCTTGCTCCCTCATGCTGTTTGCTTTTCCCTGACGTTGCCCTTTATACTGATGCATAAAGGATGAAGCCCCAATGCTAGTTAGATTAGTGTATGTCTTTTCATTTGGAGGGCTTCTGCCCAGCTAAAGCCTAACTGACTTTATTATCTATACTGAAGCTTTCCGGTGAAGGATCAGCATGCAGAATTTTAGTCCCATTCTGCCTTCAGCTAGCCATAGTACAGACTAAATTATCTTGTTATTTCTCAAAATATTTCTCATCTGACAGCGTTTAGGATCTGATCATCTCCAGCATATTGAGTTGCTGGACACTGATTACTCACTGGTTGCAGTTTACTTCAAAGTTTCTTAATGGGGACAGAAAACCTTTTATCTGAAGAGACCTGAAAAGTGCTTTGCAAATAGCAATTAACCTTCGTGCCATTCCCGTCTGTTGTCAGCTGTTAACCTTGCAAGCTCTCTCCTGAATTGTTTGCCTGTGTGTGTTCGTTGCCCGAACCTTGATTTAATACCCGAGATGTTACCACGGTGTTAGTACAAATCCCCTCTTGACCCAGGGAGAAACTGGAAGTTTGGAGGTCACTTCATTTTATAATGTAAAGGGAAAAATTTTTGTGGAACCCAAGTGGATTCTGAGTGAAGGGAAAGGATAAGTCAGCATTTGATGTTTTGTCGTCTTCTAAATTTTGTGATGTGCTAAAGGAGTTTTAGGGCAGAGCTGTGATTGATCTCTGCAGTTGAGGCTTGCAAATCTCTCAGAATGCCCCGGCTCAAAACAAGCTGCTCTCTTGGTGAAATATTTTAAACTGATCAATAACTGCTCCTTTTGTTTATAATTTAATTGCTCTCTGAGCAGTGGAAACAGGCAGCTGATAGTTGATCTGATGCCTGTAGGTCTTTTCCTGCTCTGCCTTTGAGGAACAAGATTAGATAGTAAGAAACATGAAGCATTGGTCACGTTTGCTTCCTTCCCGTGTTCCATGAAAATCATCAACTGCACCAGGATAAAACCACACTTATGCTGTGGCCTAGCAGTCTCCCAGTGTGCACATCTGTAACGTGTCTTTATTAGCTAGGAGGACTGCAGTAACTCCTCTGCCTTGGTTTTATTGTCTATTCCAACACTAAAATGCCATGTGATGTTTAGCAGTCATTGAGCTTCTCTGCAACTCCTTTTTCCAGTTCCAGAGCAGGGAAACTATATTGACCTACCTTTCAGGGGTGATGCAGAGGTTGGCTACTGTCTGCAAAGTAGTCCTAGATTCACTGATGAAAAGAAGTGCTTTATTTCTGTCACGGGCTTAGAGGCAAACGGCTTCTGTGTTGGGGTCCTGATCGGCTCATTTTGCAATAATCTCCCAAGTTGTTTTGTGGGTGTGCAGTGCATGTATGTAGATTGTTATATTAATTATTGCTGAAAGAAATGTGCTTGTACTGGTCACCGGATATCCCAGTTTTTTACTCTTGCTATTGCATCTCATTTAAAAAAAAAAATTAAAAAAATTAGTCTTTTTTTTTCCTAGTCCGCAGTCTACAAGGAGATAGCCTTTTATGCTATGCTAAAATAAGTTAAGAGGATATTAAAACAGGGAAGGTAGAGTGGGGGTATCCCTTACTCTGGTGCTCACATGTAGTTTTATTTTCCTCAGTACCCTAGAGACTTCTAGACACTGAAGTTTATAAGAGAAATGGAAATGGTTTGGTGCTGATAGTGGGTTCAGAAGAATGAGCACGTCTGTTAAATTAGAAAGCTGACACTTCTGAAATAAGATTACTAGCAAATCAGGGAAACTTGTACTGTTTAACGCACTCTGATGTGAGCGATTTAATTGTGGCTGCGTGGCAGAGGGGAGAAGAAGAGCTGGTGATGTCAATGGTACATGTTAAATAACTGGGGATGGCAGTGGTGGAGTGTTCATGAAGGCCACCCCTGCTCAAACAAGATTTTATTTCCTCCAAATATTTAAATGCAAGCCATAACGCTAATAGCTGTTTGTGTTCATTTCCTGTTGCTTATTATCCTACAGGTAAATACACAAGGTCACTGAACTGGGCTGTTTGCCATGGAAGTCTAATTGCAAAATCTTTATTAAAGAAAAGAAAATGTTAAGAGCAATGTGTCTCTAGGAATGGATTACATTTTCTTCTAATTATCCAGAAATATGAAAGCTGTGGGCAAGGGAATTACTGCAAGAATTAGCATGAGATAATGTAATCACCCGTTTTAACGAGGACCAAATTTACAAAGCAGCCATGGTCTACTTAAGGATTGCTGCCACCAGGGAACGAATGCATTTCACTTGTTTTGGGGGCCGTGTCTGCCATGGCCTGATTTAACAGCTTGTCCTCTGTGCTAAGCTCAGTCTGAAAGGGTGAAGAACATCTTCTGTGCAGCTACCTGAGCAGAGCTGCTGTTTGAACATAGATCTTTGAGAAATTCATAGGCCGGTGGTACAAGCTCAAGCCTTTTTCAACTAGCGAGAGCCTCTGATGCTCTCAAAATGCAGATTTAAAAAGAAAAAAAAAATTCTGTTTCTTGTTCTATTATACCACTCAGCTGATATCATAAAGGGTTAGTAGGAACTGGGTGTCCATCTTACACATGCAAAAACTGCAGGTGAGAGAACTGAGATTACAAACATTGAAATCAGATCTGTGGCCTTCATTTCATAAAATATCTCACTGGAAACAAACACACACAAACTTCACTTTCTACCTGTTTTCTAAGGAGTGCCAATTAATTATTGCTCCAAGACTTTTTTTTAACTGTATTCTCCTTACTCATTTTCATTTGTGTGGTGTGTTTTTTCTTTTTTTTTTTAGCTTTATATGAATAGTGAGGCAATTCAGTACCAGGCAAATTTAGACATCATCTTCTACGACTATTACCATCACTTTGCCTCTCAATGGTCCCTGTTCCTTTCTGTGGGTACAGGTGTGCTCTGATTTTTTGCTCTTCTTATAAAGACTGTGTCAGCGTGAGGCCGTCAGAAGGCATGTTATTCTCCCTGCCTCGCTGGAGTTTGTCCTCCGTTTTGTTGGGATGCTATTCTCGAAAGACAGCTGCAGTTTTATGGAAAATAGTGCTCTTTGCACACATGAATTACATCTTACATATGTAATAACAAATTTTAACTTCTAGACAGGGTATTTCATTCCCCAGGGTTTCATAACCCTGTTGTACAGGTGCAAGAATTGGTTCATTCTTCAGGGAAATTTAGTCACCTCAGGCATGCATTATATGTTACCTGCTAAATCCATCTATCTGGTTTCTTAGTCTGAGCCTACTCTGTGCTTTTCCCATATAGCTTTACATTATCCATTGAAAATGAATTATGTCTTCAACCCTCTAATTCACTTACACTATTTCCAAAGTTGCCTTATTGAATATTGTGATCTTCTGCGCGTTCATGTTTTAATTTGCATTTGATTTAACTCCCCAGACCTTGCAGACTGACCTTGATCACCCTTGGATGAAGGGGGAAAGAAAAAAACCAAACCAAAAAAAAAAACCCCAAACCAAAAATGACTGCAAACTGACAACAATACAGAAACCCATGCATCTATGTATATTAAAATTTAAGCTTTTTTATTGTTTAAAAAAGAAAAAAAGGTCTCCATGATTTAATGTAAACACATTTGTGTAGCTGATGTCATACTGTGCTCCCTTTAGAGGTTGTGATTCTACCAAAACCTTTGCCTCTCTGTAACATCAAACTGCAGAGGCTTGAATTCTTCAGTCCATCTCACCTATGACTGTGCTGTGAGCACTTTGTCAGCTCTTCTCTATGCTCCAGGGTTTTTGTGCCTGCAGCTTAGAAATTCCCTTTAGGGAATTACCTAGCCCTAGTGAAGTCAATCACAACTTTTCCTTTGCTTTTATCTGGCCACAGTTTTACTGGTGATGGTAAAATGACACTGCTTCAGAACTTACTAGCAACAGTAATATTCCCAGAGTCCGAACAGAGTATGGGAAGAACTGACCAGGTCATACAGACTCTGATCAACCTTTTTTCCCCATTTTCCTAAATATACGTGCTCTGTCCATGGTATTGCAATGATCATTGCAAGTAAATGTAACTGTCCATGGACTAAAACAAATAAACAAATTTATTCCTCAAGGACTGTAGGATCACCAACTAAGATCTTCCTAAATACTTTACAGACCAAATAACGTCACCTTCTCATCAACTCAATATACCTGGGTGGCACTCACCCAGGGATTTCTCACTCTGTGAACTACCTGTGATCAGATCACGGTTTTTATGGGTTGCTGCCTGTCCAAAATTGCCAGACAAATGTTTCTGAGGAAATTTCGAAGTCTGTTCTGCTTGCAAAAGGTTTGCTGTGATTGCTTATTCACATAGCGGGTCTGGAATTCCCTTATCCCTTCAATAGGTATTCAGTTAACCATTGCTTATGCATTTTTTCTGCATTCTTAGTGTGCACCTTTTCTAAACTGCAAGAGGGCTTTCTTCTGTTAAAATGACTTCAGGTTTAACAGAAGGCCTATGAATCTTGTTTTCTGCTGTTTTGTTTAAATAAAGCCTGTCTCATAGAAACACTTGCAGAGCACACAAAAGTACAAGGTACAAGCGCTGAATCAAAACATATGTCAGAATATGCTTAGGTGATCCTCGAGTCAATGATTCACAAAGATTGTGGTGTCTGGATTGGGCCCGTCAAGGCCTAACAACAACAAAAAATTGTCACAAGACTTTATTTATTCCTTCCACAGAGGATGGATGTCCATATGTATCACTCCTGGAGAAAATCCACCTACATACAAGAGCTGAAGTGGTTTCTTTCTTTTACACTTTTTTTTTTCCTAACAATTAAAAAAAATTGAAGTCAAGCCGTCCATCACAGAGGCTGGAGAAACAACAGCTTTCCCTGAGATGAACCTCTTTGACCTGGTGACCGAGCACAGATTTTTACGATACTGGAATGGCAGGAGCATACCTATCCTTGCCTTGCCGATGGTCAGTAGCTTAGGCTTCATCAGAAACTTATTCCGATAGGATGAAAGATGTCCTAATTTTTCTGTCTCTTCCAGGCATATGACTGAGACAGGTTATAGATGGATTATGGAAGGATTCTGGAAGAGATGAGTTTGATGGGTCTATTTTGACACCTAGCTATGTTTTTATTAAAACATATTTCTAATAAAATGCAAAGAGGCATTTACATCAGCTGAGAGTTTGACCCAAAGACCTTGCAGCTTTTTGTGGAGACACTGCCCTCATATAAATAGCTGTTTGTTCATGCTCTTTCTCCTATTCATTATGGTCAAAGTCTGAGCTCATGTCTGTTTCTTAACGCACAAAGAGTCTATAAATTCAGGGATGCTTGAGTCATTCTTGAGTTTCATTAAGTGAAACGTTACATTATGATAAGACCGGGCAGTATGAACGTTAGCTTTCTAAGATCCAATCTCGGAGAAAAAAAAAGATTCTTTAGCTATTTTGAGCTCTGCAATTACTTGCACAAATAAATCCTCACTATTAAAGAAACACAATATCTCCCATTACTAAAAAGCAGCAAATAGGATTTAGCTTGTGTTGGAGAAGACGTGCTGTTGTTCTTGTTTTTCATTACCAGAATAATTGTAGCAGATTTATTTAACCAATCATTCATCAGCTAGTTTACAAAAGCTCCTGGGGCTGCTGCAGTTGTTGGACAGTTGACAGAATTATTTAGCTGATAAATACAAAAGATAATTTGATTCAAGTATTACTTCTGTGGGACTGAGAAAAACCCATCAATTGTTTTGTCTCTCTTTGGATTCAAAGAGGATGCAGAATTAGATCTTGGAGTATGAGTTCATTTCACAGTTGGCCTCTGGAAAAATCCTGCTATTTTAAAAATAATTTTAGTCATTAGTCCTGCTTTTTATTAAGTAAATATAGCTACATTTTGCACTAATTATGCCCTCAGTCCAATAAAGCACTTAACAGGTGTATGGCTTTAGAACATGAATAATCCTGCTGGCTCATATGCTTATGGTTAGATCTGTGCAGAACAGATTGGTTCATCAAAACACAATAAACACTGTAAGTCTCACTATAAGCAGTAAGTTTTAGGCGTGTGCTTGAAATTAAGTATGTGTTCAATTCCTTTGCCTGGATGGTGATGAAAAATAGCCTGTTAAATTAACTGCATGCTGGAAAGCTTTACTGGATCCAGGTATGTTGGAGCAGAATTCAGAGGACCACATATTTATAATTTGTTCTGTGGTACAAATGACCTGATGTGTTTATAATTTATTCTTGGTGCTACTTGTTGTAGCACTTGTGATACTCAGTAACATTTTTGTTTGTGGCTCGGATGACTTAGAAAAAAGCAAGAATATTGATCGGAAGTCTGGAAAACATGAGAAAAGATAAGCTGAGGAGATGCTAGAGCCCTTGCCATTGGAGGTCTCCAAGAGTAGGACAAACCATGTCCCCATGGATGACATCTACGATCAGCCCTGCTGTGGAGTAGGGGATGAACAGGGTGACCTCTGAAAAGCTCTGGCCTCTGGTTCCTGAACCCAGGAAAAGTTTCACTGATAAATATCTGAACAATTCCCATGCCAGTGGTTTTATCATTAAACAAATAGCACAAATATTTCTGATATATGTTTTCCTTTTTCACAAAAGAACACTACTTGGAAATAAATGAAATGTGACATGAGCAGTATGGGAAGTGTAGACTTGTTTTTTAGCCAAGGAAACTTTTAATATTTATTTTCTTTGTCTTGTTGGAATCTTACCTCCCAATTGCAGAATGTTTTGTCCAGATTAAAACGAAAATTAAATCGGACGTTATTTCCTGACAAGAGCTGAGAAACCTAAAGGCCACAATAACGTTGCAAAGTACTACTTTTTTTTTTTTTCTCCCCTCAAAAAAGCCACATTTCCCAAATAGGTTGGAATGTGCTGGATAGAAGAAAACAATGCAAAACCGCTTCCAAAGCTGGTCCTCTCTATGTTGCTATGAAGTGGATCTGACAGATATAATTCAACCTCGTAGTCTAGCTAAGCGCATAACAAAAAATTCTTCACTTAATAATCCCAAAATCTTACCTGGACTCAAGTCCCTGGTGTGATATGCAAGCTTAACTATCCTTATTTTAGAGAGGACAAGCGTCACTTTTATGTGTAGAAATCAGCCACGGAAATCCACCCAGACTACGACAGAGGTGGAGCCAGAAGATCTGTTGTCACTCCCCCTCCTCTGAATCTTTTTCCTGCTGCTGTACAAAGACCACCTAGGAAAACCATTCCAGAATTTCCATGCATCCTTGTCTGCTAAGAACGGAGATGTAATTACCTAGAATATCTTCTTTTGGCCTCTACACATATCTTCCTCCGCAAGATCTGTGGTTTGTCCAACTCCAGACCAAAGTTACCCCCCAACATTTCACCATTTCAGAGCAAGAAAATTCCTTCTTTCCCTCCCCCCCCCCTCCTTACTGGTGAGGAGGACTTGATGGAAGAGCCCGTGACCTGCAATCTAAGAAACCAATATTTTCCAGGGTGTGTTACATCAGTACATCATTATTGTACTCCCTGCCCCCCCCCCTTATTAATTTATTTATTTTATTGCTGGTGTTAAATGGTTTTGTCAAAAGCAACTCTTTACAGACCATTAATGCCAGAGCAGATGATTGTTTTCCACCAGCCCTCATGAATAATTCAAGCTGCCGGCTCACAGTCTCATCCTCGGCACCGAGGGCTCTTCCGAGGAAGCAGAGCTATTAAAGGTAACAATCATGATGAGTCTCATCTTTGAGCAGGACGTACTCATTAATCCTCAGAAGCAGCCCTATCTTGAAACAAATCATACAGTGCTGGGGCTTTTTCCACCTCCTCCTTTTCCCGTTGCTGCTGCTTTTGATGATGTTGCTACTTTTGAGATTCTGTTATAACAAGAAAGTCAAGGGACATGATAAATACTTCTGGAGAAGTGGACGGAAAAGTAAATGGTGAGATGAGTGCTCAGCAAGCAAGTTGGTTTTCTTTCTCCTCATTCCTCTTTTTAAATTAATTTACTTCACCAGTTCTCATGCCCCTTGCATGCTGGCTCTCTGCAAGTACTTGAATGAACATGTTTATTGGCAGAAATATTCTGGGACTCGGGGAATGATAAGACTAGAATATTAAAGCAATGAAAACTGTATACATATTCATATACCAGGATCTTGATTTTTAATTCTGATAATTGGTTCTCAGCTGTGTTTACACAATGGTGGTGAAATCTTATAAGTAAATTGTGAGGTTAGTTCTGAAGTTGGCAATTGGTCTTATTCGTGCCAATAATAGAAGATAACTGAGAAAATACTTGGAAACCAGCCTATTCTGCTGGATTCACTAGTATTCAAAACAACCGTGAAATATGTAGGCTCTCCTAAATGGTAATAATATCACAGTTTTTTGTTTTCTTTGCTTTGAAAGGTGATTTCATATTAGATAGTCTGAGGTTTTGTGAATGTACTTGTCTAAAAATACAGTAACAGCCCCTAGATTCATGTACAGCTGAGCCGCAGGTGGCTTATAGTCCAGCCAACTGTTTGCAATTTTAGCAAGCAAGTGAGCGGAGATTGGTCCCCCTCAAGTCTAAAGGGATGCTGTTGCTCTAGGCTCTTTGGATCATAAACAGTGCATCTCTATTATAATGTGCATGGCATAATTGCCTATTGCTTGATATGTAGGTTATTGGAATGGACTGAAAAGATATTTTTTTTCTTTATTTTTCTTTTTCTACTTTTATGGTGCTGGTGCATTGCCATAATTTTTGTTTTTTAAAATGGTTAAAACATAACAGAAAAAACCACCTACCCACCCCAACAACAAAAAAACCCAATGTACATTGTTTCTGCCTTTGCTGGAAAAGCCTATTAAGCTTTGGGAAATATCAAAAGCAATATTGTATCAGGAGTCACCTAAGGTTGACTACCTAAGGAAGGAATCTTCGTTAGGTGACCTTGAATTTTCAATTTAAATCCATATTTTTCTCAACTTCTCAACCAGCCTGGACTGAATCCACTGGCCCTGGGGACTGGTACAACATCTGCCACTGATCACATCTCCCACATAAACCCTGTTCTGGGGATGTGGAAGGACTGGTATGCTTTCACACCCTTTCGAGAAAGCTAAATGTCCCTTTCCTTCAATCTATTAAGTTTATTGAAGAGGAGGTTAAAAGGTGATTTGATCCACTTATAGATAGTAGACAGCTCCGTTAATCTAGAGGTGGTAAGTAAAGCATGTAACAAGATCCAGTGGTTGGAAGGTAAATCTGGCTGGAGTAGAACACTGCTATTTTTAACACTGAAGGTAACTGATCGCTGTCACCCAGATCCACTGTGGATTTTCCTTCCTCCATGTAAAATGCACTGACTTGAATGGTAGCTGTGACTTTAATAGAGAAATGATTGTGTACAGTTTGCTGACTTCTGTTCCGCAGAAGAACAACACAGCTGCAACCGTTCTTCTGGCCTAAATGTCATAGAATCATAGAACGGTTTGGGTTGGAAAGGACCTTAAAGATCATCTCGTTCCAACACCTCTGCCATGGGATATCTCCCCCCTAGGCCAGGTTGCTCAAAGCCCCATCCACCCTGGCCTTGAACGCTTACAGGGATGGGGCATCCACAACCTGTTCCAGTACCTCACCACCCTCACAGTAAAGAATTTCTTCCTAATATCTAATCTAAATCTACCCTCTTTCAGTTTAAAACGGTCACCTCTCGTCTTATCGCGACACTCCCTGATAAAGAGTCCCTCTCCACCTTTTCTGTAGGCCTCCTTTAAGTACTGAAAGGCTGCTATAAGGTCTCCCCACAGCCGTCTCTTCTCCAGGTTGAACAACCCCAACTGTCTACCAGTGTTCCAAAATAATTCAACTCTGGCTTCTTTTGCTGAGCATATCAATGAGTAGATGCCAATTGAGCTTGTACACCTAATTATTTGGGCTTTAGAAACTAAGCTTATACAACTCATTTTAAGTTGCTAGAGCTTGGAAAACAGGTTTTGTTGATATGGATCTGCTCAATAAGCAGGTTGGGAACCTATATGGGAAATAACTCTTTCTTTTTTTTTTTTTTTCCTGTAATGCCCTGAGGCTCCTCTTTCCTGAAAAAAACCCCTTGAGATTCTTCATTTGATACATGTGACACAGCTGACTGCTCTTTCCCCTTCAAAGTATGTAGGACAGGGCATTTATTTCAGTGGTAAATTCACACTGTGTCATGTTCTCAAATAAGTTGGTTAGTAGGAGGTGACTGAGGCATCACCCTGCCCAGGCAACCCCAGGTAATCCTCTTTGGTTTTGACTTCTGTTTTCACTTGAGTCTACAAAACAAGTTGTTGTACTCCTCAGCATGAACTCTCTGCATATTCTGATTCCTTTCAAGGTCACTTGGAGGACATTTGCAGCAGCAGTTGATGGAGATTATGCTCTAAAGGCAGGGACTGAAGAGCAGTTGATAAGGGTTTAAAAGCGTTAAACTTGTTCGCTTGCTAAAAGCATAAAATCAGAAGGTTAAGCTAGATCATGTTCTGTTAGCATAGGACAACGTTTCTGCACAAATGTCAAGTGATGTGAATATTAATAAACCTTTACTTTAAGAGTCTTTTTGTCCTCACAGTGCCTTTTTGTGATAGTAAATCAAAGTATGTGTAAACTCTAATAGCTGGGAGTGATAAGTAGATTACAAAGCAGCAGTTTGCTTAAAAAAAGAGACTGTAAACTTTGGATTTTAATACTCTAAATAGATCTTCAAGAGTAAGCACCTACCTATAGCCATCTAGCAAAGTGACAATGACTCTTTCTCGAAGACTATAGCATTTCTAATTTGGACTTCAGAAGTGCAGATGCTAATGAATAATAAAATGGCACACGCAGGAAGGCCAGGATTTTAGGGTTTGGGCTGTCTTGCGAGAGTTGAATTCTTCAAAATTTTTTTTCTCCAAATAATGACCTTTATTTCTTTGAAATTTGTTAGCTTATGTAATACTTCTATTCCCACGATGAGTTTCACAGAGTTTGAATCCGTCTCTCAAGATGTACGTCTTCATCCGGACCTCTACCACGCTGTGCTCTTGAGCATGGACTGATTTGTCTTAGCCTGTTATAGACAGGATGGTGAATAGAAGCCATTCAAATGTAGGCTGAGAATTAAACTATGTGTCCTTAAAAGCTGGGATCTTTCAGGTCTGTTTTCTCCTTCTGAAAAACTCATCAGTGCTGTTGATGAGGATCATGTGAAGGTGGTGTGAAAAATCCGTGAAAAGTCTCAGTTTGTCCCAGCAAAGTCCTGAACCTTGGTGTAAACCTGGGGAGATTTATGGTTTCAAGATGAAATCAGGTAATGCTGAAATTCTCGTGGGGTTTCAATACCAGGTGAAGTATGTTGTTTATTCTTAGATTTTCCTTTGAACTTTGTGTTTGAACTCCTAAAAAGAGATTATTTGGGGGTGGGGGGGTGGGGGGGGGATGCAAATTACCGCCAGATGGTGGAGGATAAGTGTCTGACAACTCTTCTGTCCTGTAAACATTTAGTCTAGGTGAGTTTCTGGAACTGGAGGGCAGAAAGGACTGCAGGGGAGAGCTGGAAACTTGCAGCATTCCTGTCATCGTTTTCTGAGAGGGCTGAATTGGCCCAGGCTACCAAAGGGCTGATGAAAACTAAGGAGATTCAGAAAATAAATAGTGTTTGATTTATGAATGCCAAAAGTTGTAATCCTTGCTGCTTTGCTCTGTAAAATATCCTGTGGCAATGAGTTCCATGCTTTAAGATAGAGATTTGCGTAGAAATGTCCCTGTTTTTAGAAACGTTAAATCAGCTTCTTGATAAATTAATTTAATGTTCTTTAGCTGTTTTATTTTGAAAAATAGTGAATAGCCATTCTTGCTTTACAATAGGATAGCTTTCAAAGCTGCAGTTATGCTCTTATATACTTCTACGGCAGTCAGTAAAACATCCTTGTGACCTTCTGGGCCTCCATTGTACGTAAAGAAGTAAATAAGAAGAGCACATACATGTATTCAGTGGCTACTGCTTGTTTTTTCTGGCTTGGAGACAGTAGGTCCTGCTTACACTTGTGCTAGATGGCTCCTAGAAAACTTAAGAATTAGTCAAAATTAAAAAACAGGAGGGACTCAAAATGTTCGGTATCAAGCTTGGAACAGAATTTAATCCAGCTGTTTGAGCAGTGTGAGGATGGGGCTGTGCTCAGTTTCATTAGTGTTAAATGTTTGCGACTCCGCTGTCTTTAAGTGCTCATACTGCAAACTGGCTTTATAGCACAGATTAGGCCTTTAGATTTTTGTTTCCATTAAAGTTATGAGGGACAACAATGAGGAAGAAAAGGAAAAATCAATGACTTTTCTCCCTTTTCTATGCTGCAATCTTCCTCTCTGCAGCTGTAAAGTGGTTCTCCAGCAAATTATTGGCCCTTCCCTTGTGTCTACTTTAGAAATAGCAACCCTGTGAAGTTCCTAGCTAAAATGATTTTAGTGTGATCAACATTCGTAACTTTAATTGTGTAGTTCAGTCCCTTTTATGTCAAGCCAGACAGTACCTATCCAAGCTGCAAAGCTTATTCCAGCTGGACTTACTCACTAAGTTGTCTGACCTTCTGGAACAGAAGATGCTTTAGATAAGTACATATGTCCAGAAGTAAAAATCTGTGCCGCATCCTAAAAAGAAAAAAAGCTGTTCCCACACTCCATGCTTCTGACCTGACTGGGAAGGGGGTGTGTCTCATGGAAACCTAGCCTGGGTTACTGCTCAGGTTCAGTTCAGCAGGCATGCCCAGCTCTTCTTCACCTGCCATCTGAACTATGGTTTTCAAGGGCTCTAATTAATCTCATTTACTAGATTGCTGCCTAAAGGAAAAATCTTAGATGAAAATCCCTGGAGACTGTGCAGCAATAAACATACAGATCAGCCTAGATATTTCTTCTACAATAACTCTGTATGTTTTTCTGTACATAAAGACAACTCTAGAGGCACACACATTCATTTTCCGTATACAATTTCAAGATGAACTACAGCACCATGGGAACGTTATCTTTTTTTAATGTATGTAACAGTCGTGTACAATACGTGACCAATGTGGTTCCATCCGCATCATCGTGCAGTTTAAACAATAACAAAGTTGGGCCACCTGCCATGAAAAACCTCAGCTTGTGGCTTGACTGCTGGGGAGAAATTTCACAGGTCTCGTGGAAAGCAAGGCATGAAAATATATTGTGGGACTGCAGGCAGCTTATCGGAGGGAGAATGTGCCTTGCAAAGCCAGAGCTGAACAGAGTATTTCATGTCTTTGGCAAATGTGGTGTGCATGATCTGAACCATTAATCAAACACTGACAGCCTGCTTGGGGAAGCAGAGTGTCAAATGGAGGAGGGCTTGCAGAGCCCCATCCAAATCGCATCTGGGGGAAAAGAAGGGGGAAAAAACAATGAAAGGAATGTTTATGGTACTGGAGCAATTTTACTTACATTTACTCTAAACAGTTGGAAATTTATATCGATCTGAGTAGAAGCTGGTGCTGGGGGGGGAAGTAAAATCAGCATTCCATGTTCCCCTGTCACATTTGATTTATGCTGGGCATTTGACAACCACTCATTTCGGAAACCTTTTGGAACCTTCTTGTCTACTTCTTAAGCAAACCAATGAGCTTTAAAAAAAACCCAAAACCAAAAAAAAACCCCACCCCAAACCAACAACAAAAACCCCAATCCTGTACTAAATTTAGAGAATTCTGCACATCTGGCCATGCTAATATCTCTGTGATGTGTGTCCAGATGTCTGCTTAGAGAAGGTGGAAGTGTATTCAGCTTGTTTATGTATAGTATTTGCTGACTTCAATTTTGGCAATCTGTGCAATAGCTGCTTTTGTCAAAATAACATGGCTTTGTCTTCAGTTTCCTCTCCTTTTTAATATTCTTTCTTTTATGGAATTAAAAATATTGTGTGAGGCAATAAAGATTCTTTTATTGCATTTATTATAAATGAAAATTAAAAAAAATAATCCATTTTGTTGCCTTTATGAATTCATGTATATATTGGAAAATGCAGAGTTGACCCTTTTGAAGCCCATGTTTTTTCTGCTCTATTTATTTTGGGAGGAGTCCATACTCGGTTTTCGTAGTGATGAGAGGTACATGTAGTCACTGATGTGAGAAAGAAGGTTTTAAATCTTGTGGTGCTACTGTAAATTAACAGAAAGTCATTAGCATCACTAGAGTTATGTTTAATTTCCAGCAATGCCACAGAGACCAGCTGATCATCAGAACAGTAGTATTTGCATAGCTCTGCTGGCCATGGAAATTCACAGCCTTGGCATTTTGTTGGTTTTGTGGTGCTTTTTTTTTTTTTTTTCTTTTCTTCTGCTTACATGCTCTTCTGAATTACTACTGGCTGCCTCCTATCACCAAAAATATTGCTTACCTTTTGCCCATCTAAGGTATATATTCTAAATATCCAGAGACATATATCACTTATGTTGTACTGGGATCATCTAACTGAACTGCTTTTAGCACATGTCTAAAAGTGGGCTGAATATGCAGGCACATGCGATATCCTCTCTTATAAAAGAGCCTTTATTAAAGAAATAAAAGTGTCTTATGTGTTTTGGGATGGATTCTTCAGAGGAGACTATGGGAGCTCAGCTCCCATACCCTCAGAAGCTAGTCCTCTGGATTTGTGGTTAAGCTTAAATTTGAAGAACAAATGAACTTTTTTCCATGTGCATTCACCTTTTTGTTTTGCCTCACATCCACCCCAAACACCATTCTAGTAAAAAGGTTGCTTCATCTTTCCTGTATTATGCTGAAGGAACAAAAAAAACTCTAACAACAGTCAGCCCTGAGCAATATCATGAAGGGTGTGTGCACTTCTCTGTATTTGTTGGCAGTGATGCTGTGGACTTTGTTAGCTATTCAACGTGTAAAAAATGTATGGGTACCTGCCTCCTGGCTTGGAGCACCCATGGACTGAGGAAGGTCTCAGATATTAATTCTCCTCTGTTCCAAAGGCTGTTCATCTCCAGATGAAGGGCATTACATGTGTGACTATGGAGCGTGAGATTGGGGAAGTGTGGCTAGAAAGCTGCCTGACAGAAAGGGACCTGGGACTGTTGGTCAACAGTCAGCTGAATACGAGCCAGCAGTGTGCCCAGGTGGCCAAGAAGGCCAACAGCATTCTGGCTTCTATCAGGAATAGTGTAGCAAGCAGGACTAGGGAAGTGATTGGCCCCCTGTACTCTGCACCTCAAATACTGTGTTCAGTTTTGGGCCCCTCACTACAAGACAGACATTGAGGTGCTGGAGCGTGTCCAGAGAAGGGCAACGCAGCTGGTGAAGGGCCTAGAGCACAAGTCTTATGACAAGTGGCTGATGGAACTGGGATTGTTTAGCCTGGAGAAAAGGAGGCTGAGGGGAGACCTTCTTGCTCTCTACAACTACCTGAAAGGAGGTTGTAGAGAGGTGGGGGTCGATCTCTTCTGCCAAGTAACAAGTAATAGGACAAGAGGAAATGGCCTCAAGTTGCACCAGAGGAGGTTTAGAATTGGATATTAGGAAAAATTGCTCCACCGAAAGGGTCGTCAAACGTTGGAACAGGCTGCCCAGGGAAGTGGTGGAATTGCCATCTCTGGAGGTATTTAAAAGCCAGGTAGACGTGGTGCTGAGGGACATGGTTTAGTGGTGGTTTTGGCAGTGTTAGGTTGATGGTTGGATTCGATGGTCTTAAATGTCTCTTCCAACCTAGGTGATTCTATGATTAAGGCCCTATTAAGGACAATGAGGTACCTATAAAAGACATGGGAGTTAAGTCACAGGCAGAGTACTTAGGAGTTTCTTGAGCAGGGAGGAGGCAGGCTGTGAAAGACCTGGGAGGAATGCTTAAGGGGCAAAACTGAGAGGAACCAGCTTGTTGCTTCAGTTTGACATGTCCTGATTTGAGCGCTGAATAATATAAACTGGGTTTAATCTTACAGTAGTAGCTGGCTGTACCTCTTGAGGTGGCTTTATTTTCTCCAAATCTGTGAGTTTCCTTAGTTCATTACACTGCTATTGGTAGCCTTCATGGATTTTTATGCACAGTAAGTTCGCATAGTTAATAAAAGGTGTTGCCATAGGATTTGCATTACTTTTCTTACTACATTCTATGACTACAGCTTCATGAAATTAAACCCATCATTAAAGAAAAAGCTCTATTGACTGTTGTCTCTGGGGAATGGGGAAAAGCACATACGTGAGAGGTAGGGCCGGGCAATGAGCATGCTTACATCCAGGCTGAAGTGTAGGGAGTTCATCTGATTGCTGGGGGCTGAGCTAAACAAGATAAACAAATGCCTTTACCAAATGACACTGTTGGACAGTGTCATGAGGTGTCTTCTCTAAAGCTGGATTCATGGATGTTACTCCTAGCAGTTGCATTTTAGAGGCTGTTTTGGAATCCCCTTTCAAAACCGCACGGTCTCTCCCACCTGACGTGGCTGACAGGCCGTTGCGAGTGCTCAGTTGCAAAGAGCCTGGAGGGAACAGGGTTCCGGAGTTGGAAAGAGAACGAAGTTATTCACCTCTGCCGTTCAACGTGGTGTATAAAACTGTGTGTTTGCTTCAACAGGCCAATGTGCAGCCTAAAAACCACCCTGGGATCCTGCTGTGTCCTGTCCATTGGTGCTACAACAGCACCAGTGACAATAAGTCAAGTGAAAGGACTTGAGCATGGACACACAGCCTGTTTAAAACCCTTAGGAGGCTTTGGTGGACTTGTTTTTTAGTTGGAGTTTTTAGTTCCACATGTGCATTGTGGAAGCCTGTTACCATGAGTCACGGTCATTTTTCTAAGGGCAGAATTGGAAAATTGCAGTGCGATCTGCAGCCCTACTGCAGATACAGAGTCTGCAGCCGGGCTTCTGCCCTCGGCAGTGAGAGCTGGAAAAACAAACCCATTAGACCTCATCCATTTTTGTTCCCTAAGGAAATGAATGCTTCTTGGTAAGTCAACAGCAGAATATGAGATGTATGGAAAAAAACCTAGAGATTAGACAAGCTAGACTCTGTCACTTACAGACTATCTTTAAAACAAAGAGACAAGAGGGGGGGGAAAAAAAGAAAAAGGCTGAACTCCCAGTTACCTCTTGTGTGAAATACAGTCAACTTAGCCAAGTCAACAGTGAACTCTGTCTGCTCTCCCCCTGCTAAAAAATTCAGGCTTGTCTCGGGGATGTTTCTTGACTGCAGTGAATATGCAGGCAGTTGTATTGGCAGGTAATACAATCTCGCAGCTACAATGAGCTCTTCCTTCCAAGGCATTTTAATTTTTACAGCTCAAGTGCTCTGAGGGTGCCAAAATAATCAGGGCTTTGCATTTCATGTTCTTGCCATATATGGCCTAGGATCTGATTGTTAATCCCTCAAGGTGGCAGTAGCTTAATTAAAGCTATGTATCGGTGTGGAGATAATTGTAACGTCCTTTGAGTAGCTGGTCCTAATTTGCTCTGTGTACAGCCTGATATAGTCATCTATAATGTATCAAAGGTCCATGCTAGGTTTTAATGTAAAGCTGTGTAAGATAAATGAAGAGTACATGTGGCAGGTGTTCAGTACATGCATTTAGATTAAGCCTTGCTCATTGAGGTGGTGATTAGATGAGTTATGTCAGGGAATTGTAACTGCTTCAGTGGATGAGGAAAAGGTTATTTCTAAGAGCTCATTTTAACAGCGTAACTGGCACATAATTCAGATATCAAACGCTAAATGAGAAAGGAGAGCAGGAAGGGTGCAGATGCTGAGCTATGTGGACAGTACACACACAAATGCAATAGAAGTTCCAGGGCAGAATTGCTGCTAAAAAGCTATTTGTGTAATGCTCTCTCTGATTAGCTTTAAATACCCGGTAGTGATATTTAACTACATCTAAAGTGAGGTTAGGGTGTGATTTATTCAGAAATGGGGGCTCAGTCATAGTTCATTTGCTTCCCCGGTGTCTCTGTAGACCCAGGAGCACGCAGGTCAAATCTATCAGACCAAAGGTGGAAGCGCAAGGGTTGTCTTCCTCAAACAGTTTTATTAGCAAGAGAATCATTGTGTTTATCAAACTGGCAGAACTTCCGAAAGACATAGTTGGGACTTGCTCTTTCAGCACTGCAGCAAGATTGTAAAGAAGATATGCACCCGTGGGTTTACTAACTCTCCAAAAATATCCGAGACCTTTTTGTCTGTGCTGTTGCTCCAACTGGGCTCAGACAAACACTGGATCAGAGGATTCAGTGAGCACTAACAGGCTATGCCCTACTCCTGGAGACCTGGGTGCTGGTGTGTGAAGAGTATGGGGCAACTCGAAAGAGAAGAGAGCCTAAGGGCAGAGGAGAGGGCTCATAGTGAGAATTCCTAAAAGGAAGACAGGATGAAAGTGGAGAGCTCTGCGTGTGTAATGAACAACTGTTTGGATCTGTTCAGCATGTATTTTTGTTTTATGTCTACGAAGAAAATACCGTACAGCTTAGAAATACCAGGCGCTGGCACTGTTATGCCTGTGAACACACTTGAAATGTCAAGAACGTGCTGCTAGGTGTTCACAGGAGCTGCTCTTTCAAGAAAGTGGGTTTTTTTCCCAGCTGTAACATGCTGTGAGGTTTTGCAGCCACGCTTGCTGCATTAACTGTTTTCACATTAATCCTTTCTCTTAAAGGTCAGTTGAGATCACGGCCCCTGTTATGCCAAGTGCAGCACAAGAAAAGACAAAGTGGGGAAAGAGTGCGATGTAATTCAGTTGGGTGACTCCCAGCAGGTAGAACCAGAGCAAGGTGGTGCTGTAAGGATCTAAGCTTTATATCTAACGTACATGAGAGGGGGTATGCTTCCACATATTGCAGCTTCTTCTGGCCAGGGATGGAAACTCTACAGAAGACACCGAACACTCTAGTAAGTTAATATTATTGGGTGCACCTATGCGTGATGAGAACTGATGAGAATACTGGAGGATCCTAGTGTGTTTCTTACCAGGTGTTCTTCATAATAGCAATATCTACTACATCTAATCTTGTGCACTCTATTAAATCTTGCAAGAAAGACAAATGCCCTGTGACAAGTGGCTGATCTTCCATGCCTTGCTCCAGCCTCACAAAACAGAAGGCTTCCCTCAAACAAGGCTCCTGGAGGGGAATGGTAGGGTGGTTGTATTATTTCTTCCTGTTATGTGAAGACTTAGCAGGCCGTGCAATAAAAGACATAACATTCAATTGACCTTTTGCTTATCTATAAACGTAAAATGAGCTACACAGACCCCAATTCACTGAGGAGCCATTTCTGAGAAATTTATTTCCTTTTACTAGCCATAAAAATAAATTGCTCCGCACAAAGAATAGGCACAAAAATAACCCTACTAGCCTATAATAAGATTATTACGAAGGAGATGTTTTTCCCTGGGCAATCACAGCCAGCCAATGTGTTATCAAATTTTTATCTCATCGAATTGCTAGGCACAGATTAGTGTTCTAGGGAGATTTTGTATGTTACACTGGCCTTCTGTAACCTTCTACAGCCGGTGTACCCAAAACAGGCTGGATTCAGCAATTGACTTATGTTCTTTGAAGGATGGATTTTTTTTTTTCTTTTTTCCTCTGGCCTGCTTTTAAGCCAGATTTGAAGAGTCTTACACAAAGCCTTCAAAGAACAAAAAAAAAAGTAATTTTTACATGTCATATCAGTCTATTTGGACAAAGCCAGGCAAAACTATTCTGAAAGGTGATGGGAGGATAAGGCAATAAGTCAGTTTATCCAGCCCATTTCTCTTTGTGGAGCCTAGGACAATGAGGCTAGCTATTAATCTTGCCAGGGTTGTAACTGAAGAAGTTGGCTTACTCACTTCCATCTTTTCATTCTGCTTTTCCAATTAAATTTATAGTGGAAAACACTCTTCCTGTAGAAAAATACCCCTCCTAAAAGAATAAACCCCAGCGCATTGCCCCTCTGTGATTAGAAGTTAGGAATTATCAGGGTTAATTTTGTTTTTTGTGCTCCACTGTGTCCTGGTGTATTGCATACTGATGGAGATGCTGAGCAGGAGCAGGCTGGTGAATCTTATGGTCAGGGGATGAGTTCTGTTTCTGATGCTGCTATGTCCTGCTCTCCTTGCCTTCTTCCCAATAGCTTTTTTTTTTTTTTTTTTTTTTTTAATGTGCCTGTATATTTTTGGATTCAAATGTCCCCAGATAGCCTCGGGACAGGAGGGAGAAAAGGGAGAGGGGTGAAGAGAGAGCGATAAGGTAGTTTTGCTGTCAGTCCATTTTCTCCTTTCCTTAGCTTTGCGTGAAAACAAACTCAAAGCGTGAGACACTGGCCCCTTGACCAGCTGGGTCTCTTTTGTGTCCTCTGCACCATGAAAAAGACCAAAATATATAGAACAATTAACATCACCTGGATCATCACTCTTCCCACCCCCCTCCCCGTGAATTTTTCATCCTTATTTAGCTCCCTGGCTCTTTCAAATACCAAAGATAAAGTCATGATTTCCAGTTTGTCAGGACTGAGGTTTTGAACCCGAGCCGGGCAGCTGCTGGTGAGCTGCCACGCAAGCCTGTGGTGCCTGCACTCCATAACCTTCTCTCCTTGTTTCTTCTCCTCTGTCTCTTTGTCTGGGTCTCACCTGTCCTCTTCTACAGCCCCCAGGATAGAGGCCATCCGTTCCTTGTTCTGTGCTTTGTACAGCACCTTCTGCCACCCTTCACAACTGGGAGCTCTCAGTTTTGGAGAAAGCAAGTAATGGCATTCACGTCTCTAAATACTTTCCCTCACAAATGTCAAGGTGCCCTTTCAAAAGGGACT
The DNA here is from genome assembly GCA_008921705.1 of Burhinus oedicnemus. Classification (NCBI taxonomy): domain Eukaryota; kingdom Metazoa; phylum Chordata; class Aves; order Charadriiformes; family Burhinidae; genus Burhinus; species Burhinus oedicnemus. The sequence goes on along the minus strand of VFFE01007675.1, from coordinate 1,801,426 downwards.
CAGGAGAACAAATTGTATTGTTGGGGGAGATAAGTGAACGCCAGCTGAACTTGGTGGAGTTTTTTTGTTTTGGGGTTTTTTTTGTTGCTGCTGTTGTTTGGTTTTTTTCCTTCCTCAGGCTCTATTTCCAAAAGAAATAAGTTTTTTAATCTTAAAAAAAAGAAAATTATTTCTTGGAAATTATTTCAATTGCATATTTCACTGCTCAATCCAATGTGATATGAAGCAAAGACAAATGCTGTCACTAGAAACAGCATGAGATTGCTTTGTGATCTTAACCCTCTGCACCCCTCAGCTTGAGCATCTGTGACTTCACCCGCTGTGATTCATTGAAGAGATCATGTATTGAAATAGACATGCCTTTTATTACCTGAGAACCAGAAAACGTCCTCACCGCTGTGCCCTGATGGCAGCCCACGTTGACTTCACCATTTCTTTTTCCTTATCTGCATCAAGTGTGTCCACTTGATATTGCTTTTCTTGGGTTTGGGACAAGGGTCCTTATTTCCACCTATGTTTCCATAATGCCCAGTGCAATGTGGTCCTGCTCAGGGTGCCAGGACTGCAGGACTGTCACACTAAAAAAAAAAAAAAAAAAAAAAAAAAAAGAAAAATCCCAAAAGAAATTTCCTCAGCATAGTTGCTTCAGTATAACTCCTGCATTAGGTGATATTATAGAAATCATTAATTCCCAGTGCTACTGGAGCTAAAGTGAAAATCAGCCTCCCTATTATGAAATAATTTCCTTCTTTTCTCTCTATGGGAAAGCTCATAAGCCTTTCTTCTGTTAAAGGGAGCTGTGGTTTTTGGAAAGGGGAGAGGATGGTTCCTTAAAGCATTGAGGATGAACATGAAGCACATGGCAGCACTGGGATTGCTGCAGTCTTCCCATTGTGTGACCATTCACCTGGGTCTTTTCATTCTCTCCTTCCAATTTATTTCCTTACATAATAATGACCCAAAGGAGGGTCGTCACTTTGCAAACACCATTTGGCTGAATTTTGATGAGGGATTTGAATCACTCTGACAAATGGGAGCCTTCTGCATGGCTGATTGTAGAGGTGGGGGTGCTGGGGGGATGGGAAACCTCGCACAGAGCGTGCCTGGCCCATGCTTTGTCCTGAAGGTCTTTATACCTGAGCAGACACACATGCATGAAGAGTTCAGCAATATTAAGGCTGGATGATAGAGCGATGGAGGGGAGGACTACAGGGAACGGTAGCTTTCAGCAAAGGGCAGTTCAGATAATTCGAGCAATTACAAGCAGATATTGTACTTACTTATGTTACTCCCTTCTCCCCTTTCCCTCTCCTTTTCTGCATTATCTCCATCCCTCTCTCGTACCCAACTTGTCCCCAGGCACTTGGGGTGCTTTGGCTGATGGAGGTAGTTAGGGTATAGTTATAACGTACTCTTTGTGCTTCCCGGGGCTTTTGAAAGGGCTGTGAAAAGTTATGGAATAGTTTTAGCTCCTTCTGAAGGTTGGTCAAGCCCCGGGAGAGCTTGTGGTGGGCTGGCAGTGGTGGTTTGAATCTGGTTCTGCTTGAAAACACCTTGAGATTCAGAGTGTCCAACTCTGCGCTGTGTCGAGGACCTCTCAGGCTGCTTGGGACTCCCCCAGTTATAAAGTACATGCTTATCTAAAAGTTCAAGGGATTAAAAGCACTACTACAGAACCAGTTTGTATTACCTTGTGTCTTTTTGTCAACTGAGTCAAATGCATCCTACCTTTGTGCTGGCTCACCTGGGAATCTGTACACAAAATGACATTGCCTGTTTATGACCTTCCAGCACATGAACTTGCGTGCATTTTCACCAGGCTCTCAGCACACTGGATGACTATCAGCATCCTGGGATATGTTTTAAATTAGTGCCCGAGGGGGGAATGGGATTGAGTTGTGCACCACGTGCCCAACTCAGCTGAACTTTTTTCTGACGCTTTTTATTAGAGTTGTATATCATCAGGAGAGTGTGAAAGTCACATTAGAGAAGGGAAATCATCTCCCCAGCACCCTGGCCTGTCAGGCTATTTTGCATAATAACTTACGGAAATGAACTGGCCACTTCTAATACTCGAGGACAGGCTGGGAGAGCAAGAGCCTTCTGAGGATTTTATCACAGAACAGCCTTATGCGGCACATCTGGTTTGTTTTAAGCATCTCTGTGTATTGGGAAGAGAGCAGCAGGGGATGGGGCGGGAATGCTTTATTTGAAATCTTTTGCAATGTTTCTGAGTCAACTGTTTATAATGAGAACAACGGTCTTGGGAAAACTGCAACCAGGAGATGAAGCATCTGAGCACTTGAGGCACTAATGTGGAAACTTCTGTTTGGTTTCCTCACCTGCTTTACTTCCCTGCTCTCTTCCAAAGGGCAAGTCCATGTGAATGCTGTTGTTGAGATGGGCTTTACCTTTGCGGAATAGCTGAAGACGACTGGAATTCAAATCAGACCCCTTTGCTCCAGTGCAGTCTCTCATTAAACATACACCCACATGCAAAATCCAGCTGTCTAAATCACTGCTAATTATACAATTATTCACCTAGTGCAAGGGGTTGCTTGGTAATTTGGTGTAGTTGTGGTGAGCAGAAAATAGATGCAGGCTACTTCTATGGTGCAGAAGTCAATGAAACTCTGGGGGTTTACAACACCTGAGGCTTGGCCCAAGTCTTTTGAAGCTGCAAGGCACAAGGTTCCTGTTTGTAGCTTGAATTACACACCTGCCCTGACGCACGTTCAGGAAAAGACATTGCTTTAGTCACCACCCATATGTTTCTGGACCTTAAATTGGAGAATGAAGCAGTAAAGGAGATAAAGAGGCAGGTGACTGTGGATAACAAAGTGCCCCCTGGGACTGAGGTATCCTGCTAGATGGAGTCAGTATCGATGGGAGATGATCAAGAGGTCTGTAACACTGTGAGGAGTTCATTGTGGAGGTCCTGAGACTTGGACTAACACCCCGACCACTGGACAAACCTTCTGGGTGTGCAACTATAAAAATACAATTTTTCTTTCTTTGTCGATGGGCTCAGCAGAAAACTCTCAGAATTGTTTATTTGGATTGCTTGGCTCTTCCCTGAGACCACAGATTTAATACTGGTAAAAATCAAATAAAATGCAAATTTGTTCTGCACGTAATTAAATAACAAGCAGGGAAAAAGTCTCAACCAGACTAAAGGCACTGGATTCTCCTTTAGTGTCCAAAGCTGCTCTGCTTTTACCAGCTCTTGTGTTTTTGTACAACACAGTCTTGTAAACTGCTATTTTACATTGGAGATCTTCAGGAAAGAAAACAATTAATTAAACCTCAGAGCTAATTGTAATCAATACTTAATGTTTTTGTTCTCAGAATTAATTGCGAAATGATATATCACTAGTTTGATGGTGAAATATAGTTGGATATCTCAGATTCTTCCTCTGGGGTGTCATTCCTGTTGATGTACTAGCTGGCTCCAATTTTTTCCTTTCCCTCCTGCCTGGCTTTCTGTGTTCTAATTCTCTTGCTTTAAATCTCACATCAAATGTTTGATAATTTGATTATCAAATTACCGTGATAAATTAGAAAAAATGCAAGGTACAAGATAGTCTTGATTCATTGGAAGGTATAGGGAGTTTTGAAATGGACCCTTGGAAAAGGTTTCATGTTATTGTTCTCTTCTGATTCAGCTGATCAAGTGTTTGCTTTGTTTCCAGTCCAGGGAGGAAAGGAAAACATATCTTTACGTGGTTCTCACAGAGTCACCCAGGAGTGTCTACAGTAATTAGGTGCCTTAAATTGCAGCTGAGGGCTCTCCTGGGGGCTTTAGAAGTGCACAAGGAGGTCAGACCCTGAGTACCTGTTGATGTCCTGCTGATTTTCTCAAATAACGATTCTCCCTACACCGTGTAAAACTTGCAATGTGCTAAACAAGTTATGTGTTAGCCTGGCTGTGAGCACCTCCAGCTATTGTTCCTAAGGGTCACCCACGCAGCCTCAAATCATCTCTGCTTTCACAAGTGAATGATGCCCTGGCTGGATAAGCAGCAATATAGTCTTGATCAAGCCGGCTTATGCTATGGTCTGATGCACCTAAATATACCCATGCACTCGGTAGGTCTGACTCATACAGCACAGAGTATTTCCACTAATAAATGTTAATTACCAGGTGCCAAGTGTTAGCAGCTGCCCTTGCTCATGGCAATGTGGATGGCCCGGCTGGAGACCAAGTGTGGCTCTGGTCAGTGGAGGTGCCCTGGTGATGTAGACCCAGTGGGCCCGATTCAAGTGTGAGTAAAGGTAATCTGTTGGTGTTAATGTTGTGTAGAAATTAACACTTAAACACATTCTGGTAGTACATTTACCCCCACAATTTTTATCTGTGGTATCCAGGAGTAGCTGAAGGATTATTTCATAGTTGGAATAGTCATTTTATAAGTATAGTAGGGACTTTAGAAAATGTTTTGTCATTTCCTTTCTCCTCAGCTCCTTCCCAGAGAAACAGGCATGCACAGAGCCCTGTTTATGATACCCATATTAATAATCGAACGTGCGTGTAGGTGTAAGGATTGCAAATAAACACGTCTTAAAACAAGATCTGTCTTCCTTCCCTGAACTGGCACGGTCCCAAATGAACTTAATTGTGCTGAATTCAGATTTATTTTTTTTTTTTTGCGTATGAAAGCTGATGACCTCACAAGCCCTCCACATGGAGCGAGGAGAGTGGTAAAACCTTCCAAGTATTTGGTGGTGGTGTGAGTGCTGTTATTAGCAAGACAAAATCAGTGGGAAAGGCACACGTGAAGCTGACTTTTTTGCGTGTGTGCCGGCTGTCCTTGTACTAAAGAAGACTGTAAAGGAGTATGAAGAGAAATATTTTTCTGTATCTGTTCTCAATTTTTCTTTCCACAGTTGACAGTCCTTCTGCATGGCCAGTTGCTCTGTTTTCTGTCTCTACAGTCCTGCTGCTCTCTTGGATTGCTGCATGAGGGCTTTTTTTACACAAGTTCCTGAGAAACATGAGTGAAACTTAAGGGAGAGAAGCAGTAAGCTGCTCCCTCTGGTATGTGTGTTTGCATAATGTTGTGACCCAGGGCAGCATCATCTTTTTAGTCAATACAGTAGAAGCACAGAAAAAGCTGGAAGAGAATATTAGCAGTCCTGGTCTATCTGGAAGTTGTTAGCAATTCTTGCTGTAAATTGTCACGTTGTGGTTGACTCTAACTTGCAAGACTACACTTTAGAGAAGGGTTCAGTTAAGTACTGTGTTGTGTGGTGTTTTTCTCACCGTACAATGTCCTTCTGGTGGCACGCTCTCATTGCCGTTGTGGAGCTTTCTTGGTTATGTGAGCTCTATGGCAAAAGGAAATCTTTAGGTGACCGCTTGGCAGTGCTGGGAGTGAGCAGTGCCTGGACCTAACGTTTGGTACTTCAACACGTGTTTTCTTCCTTGAGTTGGTTGAAACACTTGTAATTCTTTTTTCATAGAAAAATTACATTTCCCATTGAAAAAACGGCCCTCTAAAATTTCCAGTTTTGAACATTGTGAAAAAGGACCCAAATGTGAATACTGTTGGATGAAAACCAAAACAACCCCTCTCCCTTTCTTTTCCCTATCAATATTAAAAAGAGATTAAGAAAAAAAAAATCATTCTGAGATAAATTTAAAGTAATGTGTTTTCTGTGGAGAAAATAGAATAGATGGAAGACTTTCAACCTAATTTAGTAACTGCCATTCAAGATATAACTTGGAAAGAACTTCCTAAAGCTGGAAAGTAATTCTAATGACATTTGTGACTGGAGAAACTTATGATTCTCTTTTGGGCTTTGACTAATATTCTCTGTTATATTAAGCAGCTTAAACTGAAGGAATACTTTATCAGTATTGTTCTGCCATTCCTTTAACGCAAACCAATGTCTTTCTGTAAAATGAAAAAGTAAGTTGGGCAGGGAAGGACTCTGGACTTTTTCTGACCTGTCTGATGCAAAGCAGAACCTGGTAATTCTCCTCTGTGCAATCAGACGTGTGTCCACGCGATTAAACCCGAGGCAACACACATCTATGATGAGAGACATATTTCTGTGGGTAAATGTAAGACATTTCTCTATGTTTTATTCCTTTCTGCAAGAGTTGTGAAGTAGGGGGTGATTTTGTGTAAGCATCTCGGACAAAGCAAATGAAAGGAAGAACAAACAAAGAGAAGGAGATGAGGGAATTCATCAGGGAGTTTGCTTGCAGCCTGAGAAAGCTGCTAGCACAGGTCTAAGAGCTGAAATAAGATTTAGCATAAGAGAAGTCTGTCTCGCAATTGTATCCAAGCCCTGCCGGAGACTCAAAGGCACAGGAATCTGCACATGAGTCTCTACATCTGGAAGAGAACATGGGGCTGATGAATTATTCATGTATTATCTACTTGGGCTAAGGAATTTCTCTTTATTCATACTTCAGGAGCACAAAAAAGGGGAAAAAAACCTTGTATCACACCTGCCTTTTAATTTAGAAAGGAATTACTTGTAGTGCTGTGGGCAAAGTCATCCGGAAGCAATGACAGGTTTTGGAGGATGGGGTCTTGAAGCCATGGCAGGCTGTAATACTGCAATTTTATTCCATTTTTCAGGCAATCTGAAAGAGGGCAGAGAAAATCTGTGGGATAAAGACAACTGTCTGGTGACTGGAAAAAAAAACACCCACAAATTTTCAAATCTTTTGAAATGATGTGCAGGTTCATCAAGTCCTATAAGAACCTGAATGTTCTGAAAGACAGATTTCTAGGGGTCTTCAGGCATCGCCAGTCCCTTTGCTTTAATTTGAGGTTGAATTAATCTTAGTCTTCCAGACTGATAAGTGTGAAAAGTCCTCTGAGAAATCAATTCATTGTTTACTATCCTGGCAACATCTTAATGTAGATGAGAGGGGAAGATTTGTACTGGCTGAGACAGAGTTGGCTGTTGGGGAAGAGGGCAAGGAATTTTTTCCATGTTCTTGCTAAAATAATCCTCAGTGCAAAAACTCTCTCTACCCTTCCCAGCTGGTAGCTACACCTATGGAGCCAAGCTCATCCGTGGCAGAGCTGTAGTTTAACCCTCTACAAGGTCATAATGCTTTAACATATTACTTGGGAATTAAGGGCCAAAAGGTCTTATATGGCCTGATGAAATGGCTCTTCCAGAAGAACGTGCTGTAGTGATGAGGAATTTTGTAATCTAATTTCTGCTTTCCAGTTTGTGGCCAGTTATGCCTCCTGTGTTCTTGTACCAGCTTTATTAGCTTAACAGCCCTTTGCCAGTACTTCTCCCCTACTCCCCTCTCTCCTATACTGTGTTAATATAAAGCAATCCTTGTTACTTAATCTACACAGTGACATATGCTTTTCAGTTTTCTACTGCTTCATTATCAGGAAGAATCATGCTTTAACTTGAAAAGGTATGAAGCTGCTACTCAGCCTAGAAAAGCTTTCCCAAATGAACCAAGACTTGTACAAATAGGTCATAGTTTATGGGCTGGCAAAATCAGGCTGCAGACATGCTCGTTGTGTTTTTCCAAGGCATATTCATTATTTGCCTGGTTAGAAATACCAGCTTTCCCTTCTATTTTGTACAGCTTCTGGGCTCATACAAGGGACTAACACAAACTATTTTCAGCTGAAACCAATCACACTAGGTTAGAATAAACTAATAGGTTAAATGTTCATTTCTGGCAAGTCCCCATCTCTGGTTAACAGCTAGGAAAAAGTATAGGAATAGATGACTTCCTGGGCCAGAATTTGTACCTTGTGATGATGCTTCTCTTGGATTGTATATTCACTTGCTGAATCCTTATAAAACATGATGTTGGAAGTGTTTTCCTTTTTAGCTAGAAAATATACAACACAGGCAGACTCTTCAAGGACTCTGTGGCTCATGTTACCTCCACTTTTAGCATATGTCTATGTTAATGTTGCCATCCTTGATATAACTCCATGCATCACTGTTTAAAAGGTAGATCTGTGAGACACTGACTTTACACTGTGGATGTAACCTCACTGTATAGGTTCAGGCTTGGGCAAGCATATTCACTCATGTCTAATCAAGCCCTGCCTGCCTTTGAAGAAGATAACTTTGGAGAGAAGTGATCTCATCTAAAACATTTTTTGGACAGCATCTCTTCCAAACATCACAAATGACCTGTAGTTGTCAAGCAGAGGGAGGCTTTGCTGGTTGGTTGGTGGGTCTCCTTGTCATAGGGCAGTCAAGTAGATGATCATAAAAGAAAACAGAAGTGCTTCTTTCTGATGGAGGGGCTACCAAAGGGACAGATATTTCTGAAGGAGCAGTTTGACAGAAGGCAGCAGTGCTGGCAATGACCCCCCTCTATACTACCCCTATACCTACAATTGGAGAAGTCGGTGTTAGGCTGGGGAATGGCTGGAAAAATCACATCTCTGTTCTATAGCCCCTAAAGAGGTCTTGCAGATCCAGTGGGCAACTAAGGGGAAGGAGGGCAGACGTTCACTTTTACCTTGCAGCACAAAAAATGGTGGGTTTTCCAAATTACACTGGCAAAGGCTGATCGGCTTCAGCTGATGACAAAGTGCAGATTGAATTTTCTCAGTGTTTCTGATCAGAGCACAAATCAAAAGCACTCACTGTTCCATGCCAATGCTCTCAGTGTAAGTGACACTTTAAAAGGTCATGGCTGTGGAGTTTGTGTTCATTTCAATTTATCAGTCTTGTGAAATTGTTGGCATTCTTGCCTTCTCCCTGCTAGTCAGGTTGTGGATTTGTTATTCCTTTTATTTTTTTTTTTCTTTGTCAATTAAATCCTAATAAGGCATTGACAAAATCCAAAGCAGATAGCTGAACAACAGCCATTCTTGGTTCTGTTTAAACTCTGGATTTTCCATCTTTACTATCTACCCTGGTTAAGGGGAAAATCCCTGAGCTGGTGTATTGGGACCTGGATTTTTCTAGCACTCATAGCAGCATTCTAACCTTTCTGATACACAATAGAGGTTCTGACTAGGAGCAGAAATAGACTGGTTCCAGGATCAGGACTGGAACTTAGCCTTTACTTATTCTGATATACTGGAAGGTGCAGGAATAATGCCTTGTTTCCTCACACCTGGAGTTGGCACTTGCTTTGCCTGCAGGAATTCTCCCCAGGTATCAGCTGAAACACCAAGTACTGCTGGAAAAGAACAGCATTTGAGTTCAGGAGATGCATCATTAATGCACACAAGTTGTTTTGCTGTTAGAAAGGGCAAGGAAAAGACATGGCTTAAGGGAGGATCCATTTATTCTCTGCTCTGGAAGTGTTGGTCTCTGCTGAGTGTTATTGACTTCACTGTGGAGGTGGACTTGCTGCTCAAGATGTGGCTCATGTTTCTTCCTGTGCACTTTCCATCTCTGAAACTCATTTCCAGTGAATTATGCTCTCACTTATGTTCCTTCAGGACCATAAATAGGTGCTGCACAAAGCTCTCTGAAAGGGCTCAGCAACTGCATCTTCCAAAGCCTCTTGAACACAAGGGATGGAGGAAGGGTTCCATCCAGGCTCCATGGAGGATGTGTGAGCATCTGAGAACAATGTTTGTGGAGAAGGTGAATATCTGGACTGTCCTGATCTCTGTGGTTCTGGGTCAGTGTAAGACTACCAAGAGAAGGGAACAGTGTTTTTACCCTATTAGTCCCTGTCTTTGGTACTCCACACCACTTGCTCTAGTTGTGAACGAGAGGCTTGAATCACATCCTTAGATACCATGCTGGATGCCTAGCAAGGTCCTTTCCACCTCTCACTTTTTGTGCTTCAGGTGACAAAAATAACAACATAGGGAGTTAATATGTTAACAACACAGGGAAAGATCACATTTCAAGGAGATCTATGTGTCACTGATGTTTATCTTCCTATTGCATATTTGTGTTTATTTTCAAACACAATTACGTATTTGTGCTGTGCAGAGAAACACATGGGTCAGCGCGAGCCAGTACAGCTGATCTCAAGCCAAAGGCTGAATTAAACTAAGATGTCTTTGCTCTCGGGAACCTTAAATAATGTCAGGATCCCAGGTGACGTGTAAAGGAAGGCCAGAACGACCATACAGAGAAGCCAAAATTTCTCTCACATCAGTAGGGGCTAATCAAAGGTTCAGCTGTCAGTGGCATTGAGATGGGCTCAGCATGCCAAAGGCTTTCACCCCCAACTGCAAAGCACCGAATGACCAAAGCACCAGTCAGAGGAAGTATAAGTTTGGGGCATCAATGCCACAACACTCATGGTTTCTATTTTCAGTTTTAAAGGTAGGGATAATGTATGGGGAGACATATTGGGTGAGCCTTTGACTCAGTGAAGGACTGATGAGGACCAGGGATATGGCACCTGGCATGACTTCATTATGATGGGAGCTAGACAGGACCATTGTAACATTTGAGACACCTCAAAAATGGGTTAGATTCAGTGTTTGAAGAAAGGATCAGAACACACTTGCCCATCCCTTGAATTTCTAAGTGCACTGGGGCAAATGATGAACTGATCTTTCCCATTATTTTTTCAGTAGTAAAATAAAGAAAGCATAAAGATAAGAAAATATTATTGATTCCTTGCTGTAGCAAGACATGCAGAAAGTGTCAAACACTGAACCATTTGAAAGGGAAAAGCAAGTTAACAGCTGCTTTTATGCACATGCTCGGTCAGTTCTGCTTACCCGTGAGCAATACTGGGAATATGTACTGTTATATTACCAACCTTTTTACCCTTAACCTGAGAAACTCCAGGTTTGGGTATGTGCTTCACGGGTTTGTAAAGCACTAATTCAACCCTCCTTACTCAGCCCTGGGGAAACATCCATTTACTGTGTCTGGTTGAGTGCTGGGAGAGGTGAAAAGAAAGGCTGTGTTTAGCGTTTTGCTGTGGCGTTTAGGTTTGTTTGGGATTTCCCCCCCCCCAATCCATTCTCCAGTTGATTTGTTTGTGCGGGACTCGGCTGGTGTTTACGCGGAGGTGGAGGGTGAAGCCCGTAGTCAATGGCTATGCCTTCAAGAGCTGAAGCGACTCCTCCCCTAACTTGTTTTGTTGTTTGCTGTTTAGAGGGGATAAAGCACACTTCAGGGACAGGAATTCACGCTGAGAGAAATCTGCTGCAGAGGTTCGGCTGTCAATAGCGTCAAGCTGAGCTGAGTGTGTGAGAGGCTTTTGTCTCCTAATGCAGAGACCTGGAAAAACTCCCCTGCGCACTGGCAAGGGTTTTGTTTGGGTTTTTTTCCCCCCATTTATCTTCTTTTTCCTTGACAGATTTCATTAGTCGTTGAGGAATCACTGAGGTTTGATTGTTCAGACTGATCTGAGCCCCCTTCTTGAGAGATTACTGGGAGCCTTCACAACGAGAGGTCCCAGGCCAACATTTTGGGTGCTGTGCTGTGATTTGCCTTAATGGCCCAAACGGTGCAGCTATTAATTAATGAGAAGATTGTGCCAGGAAGACTGGTTGATAGAGAGACGGCTGGTGAGCAGCGACCTCACAGAAATCTTTTATTTAGTTAGTTGTTTTTCTGGAGCGATACGCTTTCTAATCACAAGACCCAGTTTACCCATTTTAGGTGGGGAAGAAAGCAGGGTTTGGATTGAAAATATCCTGATGGAGCTGAAGGGGGAGGCAATTGGTCTGATTCCCAGGCCCTCTCCTACCCCAGAGTCAGCCTGTGCTCATGCAGCCTCGCCGCATGTACTTTGAGAAGGGAAAGCAGGGAGTTAAAACTACAGGGACCTGGAGTGTAGAACGGGCATTATTCATTTGGCCAAGTGCTTGAGAATGTGACACTGATCTCAGATTAAAAAAAAAAATATTTAAAAAAATATGTGTAAACATGTTGGCAATGGGGAAATTGATCTGTGGCGCAGGTATTTTTAGGACATACTCTCTACATTAGGGCCTTCTCGGATTTTGAACCTTAACGTCTGCTTTACCAAAGAGGAGAGCATCCTGCAAAGCTGAATTGCAGGAAAGCAACACTTCGTCTCACTGCCAGACTGTTATCACAGAAGATGTTAAAAACCAAACCACTGATTCATCTGCAGCCACTGCCGGGAACTCGAGCAAGCCCCACAAATCATGCTGCTGGGCAGACTGCGCTTCCAAAAGCAGCTATTAGAAGTGTCGGCTGTTTTGTTGCTTTCTGAGTTAAGAATTGATTGGAAAATGGCAAAGAATATCCAATGCTTTCAGAAGTTGCTTTCTGACTAATTTCTTTCTGAATCCAGCTGTCTCCCTGGAGTCTTTCTTTTAAACCTACAATGTATATTTATTTCTATAATCTGCTTTTCACCTGAAAAGAATAATAATCCCCATTTACTTTAAGCCTGGCTGAACATGCACTGGATTCAGAAATTAATTTCTCCCTGCTCTTGGCAGTTAAGCTCCGAAGGACAGATCCTCAGCTGCTATAAATTGTTTAGCTTCATTGAAGGGTATTGCCCTGTGTCTTTAACCTCTGGAAGCAAATCTCAGCTTAGAGACCATATGAAAATTGATTTTGCTTGTCATGTCATTATCTTCATTTGGGTAAATGGTGTAACCGATGTACTGCCGACGCAGTCCTGTGAAGCTCTGAGTGTACCCAGTGACAGAGTAAGCCCCCGCCAGCAAAATGATTTAGACCCGAGGTGAGGGTGCTTAGCGTTCTCCTGGGAAGTACTTTGTACCTCAGCTATTGGGCTCAGATCTGGCACCGTTTCAAGGCTGCCAGACTCAGACTTTCAAGTCTCATACACCCACCCTGCAAAACTCTGGAGATCATCTTAAAAGTTCTGAGATGATTAAAAAATAACACATGGCGTGGCTTGCAGTTCACCTGCTGGCTTTGAAGCCTGGAGGGATGTTCTGATCACAAGTAAATACTATCTTTAATTACTAGTTCAGGTTGATACTGAGACACCCACCTCCATCAAACTTTGTGCAAGGTGGCAAGAGCCCTTTCCGGGATTTAGCTCTGTGTTTGGTGGATTTGGAAGAGGACAGTCCCCAGACCGCGGGCTGGGACTGAGCTGCTTCTGCAGGTCTATGCAGCCGCGAGTGTACTGAGCCTGTTTCCAGGATATTTGCTCCAGGCGGGGCTGTAATCAGTCAGGTTGATAGAAACACTACAAACCTTCGCAACTGGAAATATCTCTCTTGGTGAAGGCAGAACCTCTTCCTTGGTCTACCATATATTGAGAGCTGTGAAGGAGGAATGCCTCTAAAATTGTATTTGATGGCCATTTAATAGACCAAGATTAAGAGAAATAAAATAAGTGTAAAGGATATTTGAATATTTAAGTTTTTTCTGTTTTTTCTTGGTCAGGCAGCAGCAAACATGTGGAACGGGGCTCAGAGCTCTCAGTTTTGCTTTGCTAAGCCATGAAATCACAAAAACTACATTTGGAGAGGACTTTGCAAGGTTATTTGCTCCATCCCTCTGGTTGCAGGCAGGATGATGAACCTGCTGTTAAAAATTGCCGATGATGATAGTTCCATACCCTCCTTTGGCAATTTATTTTAGTGCTTTAACTAGCCTTGCAGGTCACATATTTGCCCTGGTCTTAAATCATGGTGCTGCCGTTGGTGGACCCTGAGGAAACATTTGGTGAAGCAGGGGGAGAGCACCATGTAGTCTGGCGTGGTATTGCAAAATATTGCGGTCTGTGTGTGTCAGACACATATAAACTGGCATCTCTGCTCAGAGCTGCCAGCTATGGAGTTAAGGAGCTGGCCTCGTCTGCCCGGCATATTGCAGGATAATTTATTAACATCTAATGGACTCTCTCGTTTCTGTCTGTCTCCTTGTGAAAAGCAGAGGGTATTTCGTTCCCTTCCCCCACCTCCTATTCTCTTTCCGAAATGCTAAAGCATCTGGCTGCCTCCAAGCAAGGACAAACTACCAACACCTGGGTACTGGAATTTTTTTTCCATCCCCCCCCCCTGAGATCTGCAGCTGGATGACAGCCCCATTCTGGAGGCTGTGAATGGCACCTTCTCCCCAGGGCTGTCATTCCATCAGAAACAGCCCCTGACTCTTGCCGCTTGATTTAAAGAGCCCTTACTCTGGGGCTGACCTGATTACCTCATGATAAAATGATGTGGGGCTATGACACCGAGGCATGATGTCATGGGTCTTGACGTGTCACCAGAAGAAATACAAGCTTCCTGGTGCTGGAACCTTATTACAAGGTGATTTTTGTTCCCCTGTACACAGATTTAAGGGTAGGTAACATGCTTATCCCACTCCTCTCTCCCCACCCAAGACCACCACCATCACTAGTTCTGCTGGCCGCCTCGATGGCACCCCACAGCGTCATACCCGCATGGGGTGGGCGATCTGGATATTCCCTAAATGGAGGTCGTGGCCATGGCGCCCTGGATCTGTGCACAGCCCCCTGCTCATCCAGCAGCTCAGCTCTGCTCCCAGACGCCTAATTAGATTGAAGCCTGAAGTCTCTGGATATCGTCCCATACCTTTATTTGAAATGATTTATCATGCTGTCTGATACAATCCTTGCAGATAGCTGTTACGAGGCCTTGTTTAACATGCTGTACACACCCTTGTCCAGTGCAGAAAATGTTCTTGGCAACATGAAAACCAAAGACTTGGAAACCACCCTTAAGAGTCTTATCCTGCCTTTTCCTGCACCCCAGCCTTGCTTTCAACTGAGAGCAGTCTGCGAGGCCTTTGTCTCCCTGGATGGACACATCATTATGTGTCATCCTGAATATCGACTTCTGATGGTTTTAAGAGGGGTTTTGTTGTTGTTGTTTTGTTGTTGGTTGTTGGTGGTTTTGGGGTTTTTTTTTTTGTTTCTTTGTTTTTTTTTAAATATGTTCCATTGGAAATTGATGGAGTACTTTCCAAAATCCCCAGGCCGTTGGCAGACAGGAGTAGCTGGCAGTGGGACCCAGTGAGAGGCTTGCAGACAGGTTGGCTTCCAGAGCTGCTCCCGCAAGTACAGACATGCTGGGGGGGCCACAGTGGTGCTGCCCCTTGTCCAGGCACAAGCTCCCAGCTTGGGCATTTCTCTGCTTGGACAGGTCCACAGAGAAATATTCCCCTTTCCTTGTTTTCAAACCTGTGCCGTAACAACAAGCAATGGTCTTTGGAGAGGATGCTCTTATCTCTCTCACCCACGTCTCTGATGACCCATTTGCTATGGTCCTTCATGCGCAGGAGCTGAATCTGACTCCCTTATGGAACACGCTAAAATCCTCAGGAGTGCAGGATTCAAGGTACAAGGCAAGGAGAGAGCAATTGCACATGGAGACACAGAAGCCATCTCTGATGCATAAAATAACGTCCTAGAAGTTAAATTTCTTATACCTTTCCCTAGTGAGCAAAGCAGGATTTTTGCTACTGATTTCACCAGAAAAAATCAAGATTTGAAATGAAAGGTGACAGAATATGCTGCCTAGGTCTATTACCGTCAGATTGCTTGAGCTGGCAGATAATTCATGGCAAGTAATTTATATAGGACTTTTACTTATCCTGCCCTTTATCTCATCTGTGGTCAATTTGTTGGAAGTCTTTCTAATTAGAGCTGTCTTTGCCAATCACATGGTTTATTTCTATTAGTTCATTGGTTAAATGTAGCTCTTATAAGCCATTAGTGACATATAACTGTTATAAGAAAAAGAAGAATAACTCCTTTCAGCTGGAAGTAATTTTTGCATTATTTAAGAAAAATGGAAGTCAGATAAAAAACTGATTATTTTTTTACCAAATTGTTTTTTTTAATTTCTGCGGCTTTAAAAGACTTGCTCTATAAAACTGATGTAAATATAAAGCTGAGTGCAGCTGAAAGCCAGAATTATTTTATTCACTGAATGTGAAAGACAAACGTTATTCCCTCACCCCCCTGCCCCATTTTCCTCCCAAAACAATTTCACGTTAATCAGCCCAAACTTGTGAAATGTTTTGAATGACTTGCATCAGCAAAAAAAAAAAAAAAGGTCTAGTCTATGAAATATTTCCTAGCTCTATGCATGATGATTGATAAATTTGAAAACCATTTTCCTGTAGGGGTAGCAACATTAGCCTTAAATGCCTTTGTTCCTGCCAGGGAGCTCATTTGCTGGAGTATTTGCAGAAAAGGAAATACAAAAGAGGGGTGAACAAAGGGGAAGCGGTTGAAAGATCGGAGTGAATTGTAATATGCCAGACGGCAAATTGAGGGCAAGAGAGAAAAAGACAGATAACAGTGCCACCAAGCTAATGAGCGAATCTGTTCAGCGTTTTGCCCGGGCTGGGGAAGAAGCTGCTTTTGATGTTTCTTCTCCCTGGTGAAACCGGCTGATGGGTTGTGGGTGGGTAAATGAGAAATATAACAGCGTCTCCCTGTTCTGTTGGATATCCTGGTGAATGTTGGCTCAGACGTATGTGCTTGGAGCAAGTCCTGCAAAGATTTATGGCATGTCCTTGTTTCGAGAGCAGCAGGTTTGGCTTCTGGGCGCTAACACACGTCCTTGCCCACCGGCTCCAGGTTTGTGTGCAGCTCCCAGCTCACCAGAGTCCGAGTGGGGCCACTACAGGGCTAAGCTTCAAAAACACTGTGAAGAGCAGCCTTGTTAAAGTCATCTGGGGATCTGCCTGCTCAGATTATCTGTGTAATCCTTGCAATGTGAGATTAGCATCCAGACCTCGAGAAAAATTTGAGTGAGGGCCTTATACTGATTTCCCTATGGATTGAATCTTCTCTATCAGAATGTTCTCCAGCAGGTAACTTTGAACCAGATTTTCTCCTCTTCATTCCTGACACGCTTAAATAATTTAACCTCTGAGGGAGTTTTGCCTCAGCAAAGCTTGCAGGGGACCAGCATGGCCCGACCGAATTGCAATTATGCAGGCACGTCTGCTAGGAAGGAAAGCTGAGTATTTTCCGAACTGCAGCGTCCTCCTGCCACCTGGTCCCGCTGCTCCAGACAAAACCATTTGACACACACGTCTGTGCTTTTCATTCTAGGAGCTGACCGTTCTCCCCTTTCCTTCCCCCTCCCTTCCTCACCTTCATTTCTTTTTCTGCTGAATGTCAGAGTATATTGAAGAAGCAGCATTTTTTTTTTTTTTTTTTTTTTTTTTTTTTTTTATGTTCTTTGGCATAAATATTGTGCGGGGCACAGACAGCGTGGGCTAAATCGATACTGAGCGGTTGGGCGGCAGGGCTATTCACGCCTTGAATTTAATTTCACCGATTGATCTATGGAGCTGAAGATAGGTTGCAAAAGACAAACAGCCCTCTGTGCTCTGCTCTGCCTTCTGGCTCTTAGAGCAAGAAGGAAACCAAACTTACCGTGAGGATATTGGATAGTTTCAGGCCCTGTATAAGCAACAGCATTAGAAAAGCTAAAGACATGAAATTCAGACTCACTTGGGAGGGAGCCAGGGCTAGGTTTGGATTTGGGTTCTGTCTAGCCACAAATCTCAGCCCTAGAGTCAGGCCTCTAGTAGATTTGGCAGTGTTTTGTATTGTTTGTTTATTAGGACACAAGGAGTCACATTCATCCATGCTATTTTTATTTTTATTTTTTTTAAATAATTTAAAACTCCAGGGGTTCTCTTCACTACTTTTCCTCCACCAGTAAGCTGACTGTGGGGCAATCCAGTGCAGTACAATCATCTGTGTCAGCAGGGAATGCAACCCCATAGCTGGAACTGCTTCTTAGTTATGGAAAAGAGGGGAGAAATCGTGTGTGGAGCCTAATCCAGTTCCTATCTGTGACAGTGGCAATCTTCAGTCTTGGTCCGTACAACAGGCTCTGGCTGCAAGTACTCACCCCAAAGGACAGATGCATTTGGAGCCTTATCTAAGTTCTTCAGTCACATTGCGCCTTCAAAAAGGGGTGAAAAAAAAATCTTTGCTGTGCAGGCTTCCTACTGAGATTTCTC
The DNA here is from genome assembly GCA_008921705.1 of Burhinus oedicnemus. Lineage (NCBI taxonomy): Eukaryota > Metazoa > Chordata > Aves > Charadriiformes > Burhinidae > Burhinus > Burhinus oedicnemus. The sequence continues at coordinate 1,783,570 of VFFE01007675.1, read as the reverse complement.
ACAGCTCTTCCTCCAGAGCTGCCGAGGCATGGGGGATGCTCCCCGCTACTTGCTGTGGCCACTGCTGGTGCCAGCTGGAGCGTCAAGGACAAAAGAGCATGAAAATGAATAAACGGGATTTGAGGGTAGCATGGCTGGTGGGTTTTGTTTTACACATGTGCATGCAGGGAATGTCTGAATCGTTAAGCAACCTCTAACAAACTTTACGTAGAAGGTTTGAGACATAGGACGGTGTTTTCTTCTCTATACATTTGTCATTTTTAAGCTGTTTTCTCCCAAACCCAGTCCAGAACCAAATCTGATAAGATCATCCCCAAAAGCAGGGAGATACTTGGAGCTTAGTCCAAATTTCATACATATCTGTTTTTCTCAAAAAGCATTGTTGGATTTATTTCTTTAGGACCAGGACCACTGTGAGCTCTTCTTTTCCCCTTGTGCTGTTTTTTTTTTCTTCTTTTGAGTAATAAATAACCTTTCAAATACCCTTTTAGGGATGGATTAAACAATGCAATGAGTGACAACACAGTCTGAAGATTTCAGTGCCTGACTTTGTTTTTATAAATCTGGTGGGGGTATAGAATAGCCTAATTTTCCTTATTTCTTCCAGTATTCAGTGCTACTTTCTAGATTTTCCTTTCTGAGTGATGTTCCCCAGTAATCATGGCACTAAACAAGTGCCTGCTGTGGCATTTAGCAGTCTGGTCTGCAGCTAGAGCAGTAGTTTTATCCTCTTCATGCCAACTCTTTCCAAATGTTGACTTGCTTCCCCACACCATGGCTGGCACTTTGCATTAGGTGAGAAGTCAGGATTTTATTTTTCGACTCGGCTCTTGTTGTCGCTACCCTCCCTGTGAGCCGTGATACTGTTCGCATGTACACATAACAGCTTTGACTTAAGACGCAGCCTTGCCTTAACTTTCAAGCTAATTTCCTTGCCCAAACTGTTCTTGACTAGCATAAAGCAGCTAAAACAGGAGAATACTAAGTATTTGGGGGTTTTCCTGTTACTCCTCCAAGGTAGGTTAAGCTATGAGCAATTTATGGGGCAGAAGGAAACACAATAGAAATAGGATTTTCTTTTTTTCTCCCCCCCCTTCCCCCCCCCCCAGAGAGAAATATTGAGAGAGCTGCATGGGGAGAGGCTTTTGCTATGCCTTGAGCTGGGCTTACCCACAGCCCTCTTCCTTACACTTTCCATCTTACACTTTATCTTTGCTGGCTTCAAGGGATCTTCCAAGTAGGAAAGTTTCTGAATTTGGGAAAAAAAATCATATCCCAGAAATATTCTTTTCCTCACTACATTTTTACACGCATCAGGATTAAATTGGTTGTGGCAGCACACATTTTTGCAGGAATGGTCATTTTAGGTCTCACTCTGGGAATCTGCAGCAAACTCTAGGAAGTCTGCCCAGAGCACAGCTTTTGGTCTGAAAAAGAAAAAAAAAAAATTACATGTTTCACTCACCATCAGTTTTTGCTTGAAAGTGCCTAATGTAGAGCGTTCCTGTTACAGCACTAAGAAAACAGTAGGTGAAACTGTAAAATGGAGTAAATGAAGTAGCAAAGTGAAGCTAGAAGCCCCTCTTTCCTGGGCATGTCCTGGGCACACAGCTAATGACACTGCTTCCTCACCCTTCTGCTCTGGGCACAGCCGTCCCGTGCACCAGCGGGTTTGGGAGCTCTGCTCCCAGGGCTGCCTCTTTAAGATACAGCAACCCTCACAAAATCCATCCTGAATCCCACTCCGGTCAAGCGTGTGCCCCTGTGGCCAGGAGCAGCTTTGTAACAGTTGCACAAACCGAAATGAGTCACAAGCTGTAAAAATAACATCGTTGTGGTGGTGAACTTGACAGCGTGCCCATCACAACATCTCCTGGTGCCAATCAGATAGGTTTCACACCTTGTGGATCCTCATCCTCTATCACTCCTGCCATCGTTTCATCAACACTGAATGGGCAGAAAAGCATGAACAAACTGTTACACTTGGCCTGATAGACATCTCTACTTTCAATTACCCCTCTGTAAACAGATTGAAGATAACAAGTGCAGCCATCTCAAATGGCTCTGTCCGAAGCAGCGGATTGCTCAGTAACTGCTTGCACCTGCCTGCTCACCCTCGACTGCAAAATGTAATTGCATTTCAAGTCACCTCTTTTGTTTCCACCCTCCTTTCTATCAAGTGTGAGATTAGAATTATCTACACTCTTGTTTAACGTCAGCAAAAACCTTCAAGGAAAGATGTGAGAGGCACTGACAGATGCCAGTCGCTATTTTTAAAGAATACATAAAATCATTCTTTGTTTCCAACATCTGTTTTATTTCAGACTTTTCCATTCAAGTCAGGTAGGACTGTAAGGATTACATTTCAGGTTTGACATTATCTGGCTCATCATTTTCCAAGTGACACAGCCCACCACGGCCAAGGCTTGCCTGAGTGTCAATGGCCGATGAAGCAATGGCTATTTGTCCTTCAGATACCACCTCCGAGTCATCTTCTGCCATGATTTACAACGTGCTCCTACTGCTGCGGTGGCATTTAGATCTGTGGCAGGTTGTGACTTTTGCTGCCCATCACTTTATTACTCTTCTGAATTTTGCAAACAGCGGACCTATGATGAAGTGCCTTCATCTGTTGTTACATCGTCTTTCATTTCTGCGGCCCGTGCTGTCTGACACAGGGATGCCTTTTTCAATGTGTCTACAGAGTGTCTCCAGATACGCTATCGAGATGCCTCAATAAAAAGGGCATAAAGAACGTAATATTTTAGCCGTAGTGCTAGTAGTTGAAATTGTCTGAGGTTATAAATGAATGTTTTTTGCCTAACTTAAAACATGTTGGACTTTGGTGGCTCAGAAGGGAGAAGCGTGTTTTGTGTGGAGGCTACTGAATTAGCACTTGGGAGAATACAGCATATTCTCAGCCAAAGGACAGGCTTTGGTGAGTGATCTCTGTCCCCCCAAACTCTGTGACAACGTTCCTGTTGTGACATTCTATGGAGCTGAATCTAGCCCTTAGCACATAGCAATTACAGATCCTCCTCAAGCACTATGTGCCTTGCTAACACCTCCAGACACGGTAGGGATTTTGATTTATTCATCAAAATTCTTCCAGCAGCAAAGAGAATTGCATCCCCCTGTTTCACACTAATATGCCTGCACAATCACCCCTGCTGTTTAGATGAGGGGCTGATTTCCATGCCAGGAATCCCGCTTTGTGCCAGATCCCTTTATTCTTGTTGGAACTTTGAAGATATATTATGATGCTAATTAATTCCTTTCTCAAGAAGAGAGTAATTGCAAGTATTGGAAGCAACTTCATCAATGCAGGAAATGAAGGCAAATAGATGCTCTTTTTCTGTCTTTCTTTCTTTTTTGATTTCCCTTTTGAAGCCAAAGACCACAAATTGATCTGACTTCTGGGTTCTGTCATTAACCCACCATGATATAGTCACATGGTCAGATGCAGCTGGTTGCAAACTAATTCTGTCCAAGCTTTGGGTTTGCTTAGTTAAGTAAATTGTTATCTGTAGCCCGCCCTCACGCTAATCTGAGTTAGTGAAATAATCTGGTCTCTGGGGCAGGATACCTGTTTTCTTCCTGCCCCTAGGCTGGAGTCCCATGGCAGTGGGTGCAGTTATGCTGCAGCATCACCGTTACAAATGCTCTTTCCCTTCCCCCCTTTAATTTCCTCCCACCTTATCCTTACTACAGCCTGGTTGCTTGTCATTTAATGTGCACGCCCACGTCTGTGCCTTTGAGTGGCTGGTCGGCAAACCACAGTTGCACGCAGCTCCCCCTTTCCATATTAAGACTGTGCCCTCTCCTTCTTTTTGGCTTCATGAATTTGCAAACCAGAGAAAACCAGAACAGCCAAAGTGTTGAACAGCAAAAAAGGTCAAAGCACTTGAATGTAATGCAGGAAATTGCAGCGGGGCTGCTGCTACCTTCTACCAGCTGTAGCCCTACAAGTAGGAGAAGGACAGCCAGTGCCTGATGGGCAAGAGGGCAGCAGGAATGGTGACGTGGAACAAACAGCAGTTGCCCGTCGTTTGCAGCCCCCAGGCACCAGCTTCTGCTGGGGCAGGGATCCGAATCCTCTTGTGCTGTGCAGCTCCAGCAGCAAGTGGGGTGCCAGAGCCGTGCAGCACAGCCTGACCGAGGAGCTGCTCGCTGGCTTGTGCAAACACGGGCATGGGGAGAATGGGCCCTGCTTGCTGCGAAAGCTGGCGGTGAACCTCCAGCATGGCAAAAAGCCATAGGTGTGTGTCATGGGGAAAGACAGGTTGCAAATGCATCTGGGGCGCTGGAGAAACCTGGCTGCTCAGAGGAAGCATAAACTCAACACATCTCTCAGGGCAGGTGGTAAGCACAGCGAGTGGGAGCTGAGACCGGTCACCCCTGAAGCAGCCAGGAGGATGGATGGTGTCAGGAGAGTCTCCCACCAAACACGCCACGCACAGACCCCATCGGGAAGAGAGGCTGTATGGCTGCCACCTCCTGCTGCAGGAGCTGCAGCGAATGGAAGGGACATCAAACTCCCCTCCCCAGCAAATTTACAGCCAGAACTGGTGGCTGGTTGGGTACCGCTCACTGGGATTTTCCTGGTGACACAGAATAAAATGTTCATTAGCGGGAGTATTTGCTCAACAGGAGCTTCGTGGCCACGTGAGCGGTGGATTTGGACCTCTGTGGTTCTATCTTGGGGGGAGGTGGTAGAATGGCTGTGGCATAAACTTTCTGTTCTTTATGGCTCCTCCCCTGGGAATCCCTTGACCTTTTAGATGCCTGATTTATATAATCCCCTCAGAGGACAGACTAAAGGGGGGATATTATCAGCCAATTAAAAGGTTCCCTCCTGAGGAGGGTGGAAAATAGCATACAGATGATCTATTTTTTATACAACATCAATTACCATTCTGTTGCCAGATGTTGCACTGAGGAAGACCTGGGCTGTAACGTGCTCTGAGGAGCTGTCTCTTCCAGGCTGAAACTCTGGGAAGACAAACCCTGTGGTGGATTCCTAAAGCTGTGCGAATATTAATTAAATATTTGATGGGTATGAAATGTACCTTTCTGACAAAAAGCAACCATCAAATCTGCATTGACTATATCTTTATTCACCCCTAGCAGCTCTCTGTCAATTGATATTTGGGTCTAGATGAACAAGTAAATAATGTTTGAAGCCAAGGGGCTGTTGTTTTAGTGCTGTTTTCTAGGAATCTCCCAGCTACCACCCACCTTACACAATCCCTATGGTATTTACTCACAGTTTCATCTGATCTCCCTCTTGCTTCCCTACTTCCAGCTGTTCTTTGCGTCCAGTATGCTGCCAGTTATCTTCAAAAGACAATGTGACAGTGTGTACTCATGAAGATATGCAATGCCACAGTATTTACATCAGGGCTTTGGTCACACATGTCATATGGAAAAGAAGATGCTACAAATGGTAAACAGTTGCTGCAGACTCCAGGATCTTAAATAAAATATTCTGGAAAGCATCTTTTGAAGAGGAAAAAAGTTGCCTTTCACAGATAAAACTGGCCACTTCTGAGGTTTCTAGGTAATTCTAGTTCAGAGAAACTTTTGAACAGGGAGATTTCTACCATAGCATGTGGAGATTGTTGATCCATCAATGCAGACCTGGAAGAGAGGACAAGAAGACAGAACAGAGGAGGAGGAGGAGGAGTGAGGCAGGACAAGAACAAGTCTGAGAATGGTAACTGGGAGCTTGGCCTTAGGGCAGAGCTGCAGGGAAATGGCCGCCTTAGGCTGTAGGAAGAACCTGACCTTCCAGACAAACACTAACATGCTAGAGGTCTGCTCTTAGTCTTGAGAGGCTGTTGGGTGTCCTATGAGTCTCATTTCCCCCTGTGATACCGGGAACTCTCTCTACACACTTGTTTCTTCATCTTAAACTGTCTTTCAGGAGAGGATCTAACTATCACAGCTTCCACCCAGCCATGGTCCTGGTGTCAACATCAGCAGATATTGTACTACCATGCACGGCACACTCTCATCCTATCCCAATAGATGTGGGTGGGTTTGGATACCTCCACAGAGGCTGCTGTGCTAGTTTGGCTCTGTGGGCCATGGGGAGGCCACACAGCGGGACAAGGACATTACCTATGCTTAGTTGCTGTCAGAACATTATACAATGTTCTGCATCCCAAACAGACTAGAGGCTTGCAGGTTTGCAGAGCTGTGGCCAGACAAGTTCTCCAGTGCAGATGCATCCTGTGGAATGAAAGCTCCCATTATGCTGCCCTTTTAGCATGCGTCTGCCTTAGCCGAATGGTGCTCATTAGTTCATGTCCAGTCACTCCTTGGCTAATCCATCAATGCCAGTCATGACGGATGTGCTTGTGAGGAAGGGCGTTGGTGCCTGGGAGCTGCTGAGTGTTCAAAATCCAGGTGGGACAAAAATTCAACCCATCATTCAATGACCTCAGTGGTGCCAATTCAGCAGCAGTGGTGTCAGGTAGCTTTAGAAAGCAGTACAGCTTCAATCCTGAGTTTATTTCCTAAGCTGAGCACAGTCCAGTCCAGATCAATCAGGTAGATGAATACTTCTTAAGGTCCTTCTCCAGCCTGTGATTCTTGCTGGACACTGCTCTTATTTCATTTTAGTTGTTTATGAGTCTATAGGCCACAGCGGTCCTAGGTCAAAGATCATCCTCTGACTGCTGACCTGGGACTTTTTCATTAAGGGCTGTCTGCAATGATGTGCTACAGGTGCTAAATCTCATTTCAAACAAGTCAGTACACCTGCCACAGAGAGATCCCACCTTAGACCCTAAAAGATGTGTAATTGCACTGGTGCAGCTTTTTGTCTAGTTTATCTGCCACTGATGGTCCCAAGCAGGGTTGGCTTCATGGGCCGCGGCGTGGCGAGGGTGTGGTGAAGACTTTTGTGTCAGAGTGGGTGAGATAACCTAGCACTCCCAGACCCTGCACGTCACTCACACATTTCCCGCTCAGTCATGCTTAGACAGGCAGATTCAAAACTGCCCCATTTCTCAGCAGAACAGCAACTCATCATCCTCACGACATGTGGAGTGGACCCCAACCCTGTAACGCTGAGGCTGCGGCGCGGCCTGCACAGGCGGGGATCACGTACCCCTCTGCTCCTTCACATGGCAGGTGACAACCCAGGCCCCAAAATCCATCACTGTTCATTCACAGAGAGAAAGACTGACTTGCAAGATAAGGTCCCTCTAAGCCTTGGTGATATCATGAGGATGAGATGTTGTGACAGCAGGAGAGACTGCAAACATCTCTGTGTTGCCCGCCTGTGCTGCTCTTCATGGCAGACTGCTACATCAAAGCAGCGCGGTGCTGACAGTTGTAACCTTTACAAAGAGTAAGCAATCACCACAAATGACCTGAAGGCAGACAAATAAAATTCATTTCGAGTCCCTGGTGTATTCCATCAAGGAATCTGTATAAGGAAACCAAGTGAGAAATCAGAAGTCCTGTGTTATTGCCGCGCTGCGGAGGAGAGCGCAGGGCTGACCCCTGATGAAGCAGTTTAGGTTGGCGCAGAGGAGCAGGGGTGTGTTTGATGATTTGGGGAGAGGAAAACCAATTGCAATTGGAGTGAGGGATACCTGATTTAGGATGTACATTGCATAACACGGACAGCAGGTGGCAAATTAAAAGATATGCAATATCTTATTACAAAACCAGCAAAATATATTTGCTGCATTTAAAGTCTTGAGATTCCATGCAGTCACAGATCTGTAAAGTGCATCATGCTGTGAACTGGGACATCGCGTTTCATTTTTTTAATGTATTCAGTCATTCTCTCCTTCGATTCCTTTACAGCCACGCTCCCGCTTCCTATCCTGCTGTTTGATGTTAACTTTCAGGTCATACACTTATTGGTTAATGTTCCACCACCAAGATTTTCAGGCCTGTGGTCTGCATCTTAGACACTGATTCACCTTTAGAACACACCTCAGGTTAGGCAGCGAGGTCATGGATTTTTGACCATTGCGATGGAGATCTACCAGATGGAAGGAGAAGGAGAGCAATTTCCTCATTTCAGCAAGAGGCTGAGCACTGGTCACACAGTGTGTGTTCCCTAAAGACTTTTGAGGAATTACTTTGCAACAGCAGCCATTTTATGAGCAATTCAGATGGAATTATTATTAGAAGGACAAGTTTTTTAAAATAGTCAGAATTCACGAAGAATAATTAATACTCTTCCCTCTGTGTGCATGCCTGTACCCTCTGCATTGAGAACTTGCCAGATCTCTAAGTTCAAGAACATCAGCATGTTAGGGAAAAATTAATTTTGAGACCAAAGAAAGGAAGACAGGATGTAAAGGAGGTGGAAGGGAAACCTGAAATGATGGGAGTTTTCAAGAATTCCAGATGCTCTCAGGCTGAAATCATAAGAAATAATCACTTAATATCTGGGTAATTTGAAAAACAGATGACAAGGATGGTAGAAAACAGCTGTTCCAAGAAGTCTAACCAGGTTATTTCCCAGAGCAGTAGAAAAAATAGTCCTGTCAAGGGAAAGCAAGATTTAACTCTTCATGTTCTTGCACCGTAATGATACTTGCAGATTCGGAGGCCTCCATTTTCCACAAGTCCTGGTACACTCACTGCAAAGGTTTGGTGTTTTTCAGCAAAGCAAAGCGCACCACATTTTCATACTTTTTCAATCCTTTCACTTGATGTTTATGTAGCTTCTCACTATTTTCCCATTTCACCTTCCAAGCCCAGGCTTCAAAGTTTCTCACTGTGTTCCTGGTAATTTGAGCTTAAACTTTGAACAACTTGAAGTCTCTTCATTTTTTTAATGAGCAACAGTTTCTGAAGTCAGGATTTGTTGTCACTAGAGCCACTTAGATGTGTTTAACTTCTAGCAATCCTTTACTAAAAGCCCAATTTATTTTTTTCTGGGTAGTTTAAAAATGTTTTTCAGGGTGCAAACCTGAATTTGCCCCAAAATGGTTTGCAACTAGAAGTTAACTCCATAACACTCCTGCTCGTTGACTTCAGTACCACCAGCCGAATCTGAATGAGAAGGATGGAAGAGGCCTCCGTTATAAATGCCTTTAGCCAATTTACTTTCATCATATTAGACACTGGGGTGATGATGTACAAGCTGCAATCACATTGCTGTTGGACTATTAAGATGTGGTTATAAATGTGTCCACTTCAACAGCTGCCTCACAAGCTATGCTTGGTGAATATTTTTTAAGGAGCAGTTGCTCTGTCTTGCCTTACATGGACTCTTTCAGATGTGAGGCAGGAAATTTGGAGCAGCAGATGTGGCTAAATTCCTGAAAGATTTCCCTCACTCTTTTCCCTTTCCCTCCCAAAATTTTGGACTGTGACCCCCCTGCTAGGAGCTGAGTACCTTTGGGATGGTTTGAGAACACAGGCAGCTGAGAAAGCCATTGTCATGACCGTCTCCTGGCAAGTTTTAGTCCCTCTATTATTCTTTTTGCAAAGAAGAAAGGTGACAGCATCGTAAGGGAAAGCTCCATCTCTGCAGCTTCGCTCAGCCAGCAAAGGCTGACAGACCAAATATAAGGATATTCCAGCATAGCTCTGCAGATAGAGCTCCTTGCTTTCTCTTAGAGAAATCATTAAACAAAGATTCAATGAAACAAATCATAATCCTGAAAGAAATGGCTATAATTACATTTCAGGACTGTGCTAGGAAGTGAGTGGATTAATTACTGACTTCATTTGGGTTATTTTCTTGTTCCTCAGGACAAGGTGAATCCTACCTGTTTCGAGTCATCTCCCACCACAGCCAGACCCCATTCCCCCTTTTTAATTATCACTGGAGCTCAAATCAAGTGCAGGTTTCACATCAACAGCCACATCTTGCCATCTACGGTTTCCCTTAACCATGCAAGCTTCACTTTACTGTATTTGGCTTCGCTTGACATCAGATCTACACTTCTCAACTTGTTTTGCGCTGGTTACTCATCAACTCTCACCCCATAAAACTTCTCGGAGCAGAAGAAATTCAGAGGATGCTGGGGCATCCTTTTGTAGCAGAGTATTCCTTGTTACCTGCCCTCCCCAGCCAGCCCTCCCCTTTGCTGGACTTCAGCATCCTTACTCCTCAGCTCTGGAGTTTTGTTTCTCTCTTGCTTTGTTTGCACTACATAAGATTGTGAGCAATCCCAATAAATTCTTCGGGAACTGAGTGAAAATTTGGTGTAGGAGAGAACAGAATCATGTCCTTTTATTGTTTAAAGTGTATAGCATTCCCAATGGGTAAATATCCTGTAGTACCACTGTGGAAGAGCAAATATATGAAAAACCACTTAGTACCAATAAGGATACTAATGTAGTTAAAACATTAATCTTGCTGCAGCTGTTGTCAAACCTGTCACAGGGCTTAAGGTGGTTCCCTACAGCTCCTCGGCAGAAAACGGCACGAGTGTTTCGTACAATCTTAAGAGGAGGAAACTGGATCCGGGGCATTTTTCATTTAGATATACAGAAAGACATGTGCTTCCTCCCCAGGATTCTTGTAGCCTGCTCTCAGCTGCACATTATCTGTGAGAGCTCGGAAAAACGCAGGGCTGGAGGCTAGAAAGAGCAGGTGGTGGGAGCTGCTGGGGACGTTAAGCTGTAGGATTTTATCAGGATGTTTGCAGAAAATGGGAAAACGTCCCATGAGAAGCAACCACTAGTTTCTTACAGGATGCCTGAATGTTGCTGGGAGCAGCAACAGATGTGTCCCGTTGAACTGTTACCTTCAATCCTTTGTGGGTTTTCTTGGTTTTTTTTTCCCCAGGATCCTTCTTTCGGGCTGAACCCCAGAAATCAATACCTTCCCCACATTTATCTTTTGCAGCCTTCTCTGCCTGGTCTTTTAGCATCAGTCTAACTTCCATCTCAGCTCCACCTAAAAATAATTTATAAGGGGAAGAAGAAGGAGGAAAGACCAGTTTCTTGACTTCACCTAAGCGATGCCATTAACTGAAAGCTCTCAGGGTTTTTAGGAAAACTGCAACATTTTGGGCCTGGCAGTAAGGAGATGGCAACCCAGCTGGGTGCGGGAGACAAAAGACAGTCAAAAGCATGATGTCTGAATGCTGAGGAGGGAGAGGGTCCCCTTTCTCCCCTTTGTGCCGAGGGTTTCTCCCGACAGAGTGTGCTGTGTGTCTGAGGTGGGGGGTGTGCAGAGCATGGATATCGTCATTGTCTTTATGGAGTGAAATGGAAACCCAAGCTTACCAGCTGGCTGACCACCGTCTGGCGGCTGGGTGCCCCAGGCTGGTGGCGGGACAGGGCTATGTCTCCAAACCATGCTCTGAATATTCACTGTGCTGCGAGCCGAGCTGGACACAGGCCCACCGAGACAGAGTTCTGTCATCCTTTGGCAGAAGGTCAGATGGTTGGAGGTGGACGTGGTGACGGGATCACCAGCCACCCTGTGCTGGAAGGAGTAGAGGGATTTGCAGCTTGTTTTATGAAGTTTTTTGCTGTTCACAGGTGTGGAGAGCTAAACCTCCTTTGCATGATGCCCTTGTAGGAGTGCACGGTGAGGCAGTGGGACATCCAGCAGGCATCCACATGCTGCTGCATCAATGCTGGGACCTGTTGTCTTGGGATCCTCCCAGGGGTCCTGAGACCTGAGTTAACAGTCTGAGGGGAACCTCTTCTAGCTGCAGAGCCAAGGAGCTCTGGGACCTCAGCCTGTGTGTGTGTGCCCTGCCTCAACCCTCCCGGGCTGCAAATTTTCCTAGTATTGCACCTCTGGGCTAAACTCTTCCTTCATAGAGGAAAGAGTTCAACTTGGGCTGGGGTAGACTGTAAACGGCTCTTGTGGACCAGGCAGGACAGTCTGGCATAGATACAACTCATGTAAATGCTATCTCTTCATAAAAAGCTTAGGCTTTGTGACAAATGTTGTTCCCAGCTCTGATCATCCAGCGTGCTGCACCCTAAAATCTCCATTTAACTCCCTGTATCACTGTACAGCTTGCTGATCTACTGGTGTCCCTCTGCTCCAAGCTCCAGAACCCTAAATCCTGCCACAGAGGCACTCCCATTGCTGATCACAGCTGGCGTCTGAAGTGGCCAATAGATTCAAATTACCTGATGTCTCTTGGCAGACATGGCTTTTTACCAAAGCTGCACATGCCATTTAGCTGGGAACACAAAGCCAGCATTTCAGCATGGGAAAACCAACCAGTATGTTTTCCCTCTGAATAGAAAACTATTTCACTGGGGACAAAGGGTAAGGTTGTGACATTGCAAGCACTCAGGTTCGTGTGCCCTTAATGGAGACCTTCCTTCAGCTGGAGGTCGCTGTTATGAGCGGGGACATTGCAAATGAGTGTCATCCAAAATTAAACAGCTGAAGCTTCCAGTTTTGCCCAAGAAATGTCAGTTGTTCCTTTGAGGCAGCTGAAGTCAGATGTTCGGAGCAATTCCTGTCATCGTCTTTATTACAGCCTGAGCTTGGCGATGGTCATTGATGTGGGGTCAGATGGGCACAACAGACTTCTGCAAGCATGAGCTGAAACACTGCAGTTGATTGTCATCTCGTTGCTGTGCTGGGAGCCTTCGCTGTAGCCTACTGTAGCTTTATTTGCACAAAGTCTTGGCCAGATGCCTGGCACCATGCCGGCAGACTGGTCCTATTTCTGTTTGTTGATAGATCTCTCTCATATCTGATACCTTGATTAGCGTACACTGATTTCTCCTGTTTCTGCTGGGTGGAAAGGGTACTTTTAACAGCAGCCTCAGAACTGGTTTCTCTAGGAGAGGTTACCGCATTGCATTTAAAACTCTCAGCATGTACAGCTATGAACCAGTGCTAAACACAACATATATTTTCAGGACTTGCTTTTCCCTGCCACTTAGTGGCTTTAAATGGCAAAATATTTTTGCAAAGACAAATTGCTTTGCAGGTACCGTGCTGAGCTTCTGGAAAGGCTCCAAATGCACAGAGGGATTCAGAACGACTCCCTGAATCCCCGTCAACAAGGCGAGATGACCCCAAGCACTTATTTTCCAGATACGAAAATTAGAGGAGTGTGAAATGCTGACAACAAATTGCAGCACTGTTTCAAATTCAAGGCAGTCACACTGCTGCAAGGCTCAGAGGGCTAGTTCACACCACCTCAGCTCTCCTAGGACTAGACCCTGAGTACATTTTTTTTTTAAAATGCAGCAATTAAGACCATTTTTCAATATGCATGGGCCATTTCTGAGTACGAAACAACTAAAGTAGGACCGTTCCCCAGCTAATATAATCTGTGCTAATACGATGAACTTTTGAATAAATCTGTGATGCTGCCTCAGCACAAGCCATTAGATTCTCAAACCGAAGAAGAAGAATACCTTGTGTTACAGAGTGCTTGGAGACACACCTTTGCCCCTGGCTTCTTCTGCCCAGCTACAATCTCCAGTGCCTTCAGTTTGTGAAGATGCAAGGGGTGCCTGTAGTGGCACAATCTCCCCTCTCTTCCTGGCAATAGAAAACCTGTATTTGTTCTCCAGTTTCTTATGCTGGGACAATGTGATCACCCTCTGGATGCTGGATATCTCCCACTGGGAAGAACAGCAGAGAGCTCCGCTTCTTTCTGCTGCACTCTCTCCCTTTCCCTTCCCTCTTCTCCTACCTGTCTCTAACTTCCCTCTGTTCACAGTAAAGGGGTACTCTGAGCTTTGGGTTTTTAACCCCTTTCTCCCCAGAAGTGGTGGGGAATCTAATTCACTGCACGTGGATTCAACGTGCATGTTATTGGTTAGAACCAGCAGCTCTATAAGGTTAGGCAAGAAGTTGCTTTTCAAGGCCCTGGGTGGCTCTAAACATTATTAAACGTGGTCATTAGAACATGCTTTTCCAACCATTGAATGGCTGTGAACATTAAATATTTTGTTTTAATAAGTGCTTGCTTTTTCAGCTGCTGAGAGGCCTTAATCTTTTTTTTTTCCTCATTTAAAAATGTTGTTTTTCCAGCTCATGAGCCACTGAAAATACCGTTCTGCTTTTTTCTCCTCCTTTTTTTTTTCTTTTCTTTTTTAAATTCACTGATCAGTTTATTTTTCTTAAAACAAGGAGTGAGAATTTTGGAGCCTTTGGCTAAAACAACTTGTTTTCAGCTACTAGAACAAGTATAGGGCAAGGCTTAGGATAACATAAAATCAAACCTTGCTTGTGTGAACAAGTTCCACTGAGATAAGAACATGCAAACTATCCAAACATCAGCAGATTGTCTTCTCTGTGTGCTCTGAAAGGCCTGATGAATCACACTGCCGCATGCCAGTTTTCCCACCTGCCAATCAAGCATGTCCTATTGTGTCATCTGTAGGGATTCACAGGGCAAGATATGAAGCAATCCTAGGGTCAAAGGTGAAGCATGTGTGTTTTGGATTCAGAATGAAGATGAGAATTTTAACTTAAATTTCATTTCCCTTATTTGTTCTATAAGGGAGACCATGTTACGTAAGCAGAAAGATACTTAGGAAGAAAGGTCTTTTGCTAAAGCATTAGACTGGAAAGGGCTACTTCTGCTGTGGACTCACTGTGTGACCATGAGAAAGTCATTTGCGCCATGACTCTGTTGCCTAACTGTAGTCCTCACAACCTACTTGGGATGCTCGCTATGCCCCACTTGCCCTCCAGCTGTCCTTCCGGGAGGGAAGAGGGCTCCTGTAGGTCTAGCATTGTATCTACTACTGCCATGAGGCCTTGAGTATCACATCTCAGGAGATGTTAACTGTCTCTGTTTCAGCAAATGGATTGCAATCTTAGTCTTTCTTCCGAGTTTTCCTGTAATAGTAAATCTCAGGAATCTGCTGGAGACAAGGGCTGCCCCTTACAATGTGTGCTACAGTTCCTGTTCCTGTAGGTCCCTGATTTTCGTGGTTGCTCTGATGGAGGAGGAGACATGGACAGCACAGAAGGCAGTGGACAAGAAGTGGCCAACATCTTGCTCAGCTGGGGACTTCTCCTTAGGGACTGCAAAAGTGGCAGCTTTCCCCTGTGGCTGGGGCATTTGGCTTTCTGCAGCTTCTAAATCACCCGCTTGGAATGCACTGTGCATCAGCCTGGAAGGGAGTCAAACCGTTTTATGAAAGCTGCAATTAGTGGCTTCCCACAAATAGCATCTAGCACTGACAAGTGGCTGCTCTGTAATGCTGTTTATAGGCTTGTTTCAGGTAATGGAATTTCATTGCCTTTCAGGTGCTCTCGCCACAGGAAGCACATATATTTTTTCAGCTCTGTGATTTTTTCCACTGAATTGCACAAATCATTATATTTGGGCAAGTGCACTGGAAACATTTTACTCTGCATTTATTTTGCAGCTCAAGTCCTTCATGAAAGGAAGAATAAATATGTTCTTCTAGGCAAACTACTGAGGTGAGAAAGCAGAGAGACCGCAGAGATAGTGGGGAAGCAAAACCTGGTCTTCACATATAATAAATCAGTGTATCTGCACTGACTTAGTTTACCTGTGCTGATTGGTATCAGCTGGTGAGTGCATCCAAAATTTCCCCCCTTCTCCATCGCCAGCTAAGGCAGCTCCTAGCAGCCACTACCAGGAGCCATGACTGAGTCTCCTGGACATGCATGTGGCTTCCTTGGGAGACCAGGATGTTAAGTGACGTGGAAGAGTCTCCTGACTCTTCTACTGCATAGTTATATGCAATTGCTGTCTTTGTAGGAATTGAACAAATCAAACTGAGAGTTCAAATGATTTCTTTAACTGTAGTGGATGATTATGTTGTATTGAATGTGGGAACAGAAGGCAAGAGCGAGTCATGTTGGTCATGGCTGGCCTGTGAAGTTTAATGGTTTAGCCGGGATGAAACATGGCATCCAGCAATGCACAGGACCTCCCCATGTGGTCTGTGCTTAGCGGAGTCCTGCTGAGCTGGCTGCACAGGCGTTTCATAGGCAAAAGCACCCCACGTGAATAGCAGCGAAAAGAAAGCCTGTGAGACGAGATCACTTACGCTGAGCCTGTTAGGTCATGGTTAGGCATAAAGAGTATTTTGTAAGGAAAGCTGAGCACCGTACCGCATAGCGTCCCCTTTTGTTCATGAGCCTTGCTGAAATCATAAGCCTCAAAGGAAAAAGAAGGCCATGAACCCAAGAAACAGGTGAATCAAAGGCAAAGTAGTCGCTCCAAGGGGGGAAACTTGAAATTAGGGTTGCAGAAAATCAGGGTTCCTAACAGGATAATGCAGGTAATACTATCACAAGGCACTAAAACAATACAAAACTAATTAGCTCAAATATTTGCTGACAATGTGGGTTTTGAGGAGAGGGGGGCATGGGCTTTCATAAAACTTAATTAGCTCATAGAGTAAATCAGTTTCATTCATGGCCATGACAGAGCCAATCAAGATAGGCTTACTGTTTGCTCATTTGGAAAATGATTAGGATTCCCATTTAGACTTAATTACAGTGCAAAGGTTGACAATTATCATCTTTGTGGAAGCACTGGATGCCACAATATCTCAGTTGAACATGTGCCTGTAATTATAGACATCATTTTCTTAGCAGAAAATGTAACCCACTTATTACCTGGATTTCATGTCTGTAATTAGAGATAGTAGAAATAAATAAAAAAAAAAAAATAAGAAAGGGGTTGGTGCTGAATTATTTTGGATCTTTCCATAGTAAGTTTGTCACAAATTAAAACCTTGGTTTGTACTTTATACTCCTCATGGAAGGAAATTTGTAGACATACAGAGGAATCAAACTAGCCGCATAGGACATATTTTGACACCGCTAAGAACACCACTGCCTCAGATTGGTTTGGTTCATAAACCCTTCCTTATACCTCCCTGAAATGTCTTGTGTTACACAGGCATGTGCTTGTCACCTGAGTCATTGCAGAAGCAAGATGAGTGGAACTTGGTCAGTCACTTTGGAAAATCACAGCTTGATCTGAATCAGAACTGAATAGACTCAGCCTGTTGACCAAAATAAACCACGTTAATGTTAGAGTTCGCAAGAAGTGCTTGACTACAATCATGTTTAATACTGCAAAACACAAATGGTAAGAAGGTTGAGGTTCCCCCCATTTGCCAGCCTAGCTCCCTCCAGGAGACTGTTTCAACTCATTGCAAGGGCTGCACTGCAGCTGAGATAAGAGCAAAAGAAAGTTCAAAGCGTTTTACAGGTATCAATTACAGCTAAGGCAGGAGGTAAGGTGAGGATGTAAGAAACCCAGGCTTGCCTCTGTTGGATTTCTCATTGTCCCTGGGCCTCTGTTTATCCCATGGGCTCATCAAGAAGCTGTGGGAGAGTGCCCTTTGCAGGGAGCAGCAATGGATCAGCACATTGCCAAGCACTAAACAGGCATCACATTTAACAGCAAAGTTGAATTAGCTCCTTCTCTCAGTTTCATTGACATTTATTTTGAAGGCAGGGTGGGTGAGGTGGAAGAATGCAGGACTCCAGCCTTCTTGTATTTGTTTCACACAGGCCGTGTCTGATCTTAGAGTAACTCCTGAACCTCCTGGGGAAAATGCTGCAAGCAACATTGGGATCAGAGCATCACCTTTCCTTGAGCAGCATTTTAACCACCTACTGACTGAAATGTTGAGTTTGCCTCAGATGTAGATGATTTGCAAGGGTGTCCTGGTTCGAAGTAAAACAGAACCAATTTTCTGTTCAGTAATTTTACTTTTCAGTTAAGCCTCTTCTAACTAACTGAACTCTCTGAAATTAACGGCTTATTTTTCCAACAGTATCCCCTTCCAGAGAAGAAGGAAGGATAGAGTTTCCACTTATATATCCTTTTTATTTTCCATGATCAATGAAGAAATACAGCATTCAGTATTTCTTCCTACATTTGCCCTGCTTCTGGGGATCAGGCCCAGCCAGCATGGGTTCATGAAAGGCAGGTCCTGCTCGACCAACCTGATCTCCTTTTACGAGCAGGTGACCTGCTTGGTGGATGAAGGAAAGGCTGTGGATGTTGTCTACTTGGACTTTAGTAAGGCCTTTGACCCAGTCTCCCACAGCATTCTGCTAGAGAAGCTGCCAGCCCATGGCTTAGACAAGTGTACTCTTCACTGGATTAAAAACTGGCTGGATGGCCGAGCCCAGAGAGTTGCGGTGAATGGCGTTAAATCCAGCTGGCCTCAGGTCCCAAGCGGTGTTCCTCAGGGCTCAGGTTTGGGGCCAGCCTTGTTTAATATCTTTATTGGTGATCTGGACGAGGGGATTGAGTGCACCCTCAGTAAGTTTGCAGTTGACACCAATTTAAGTGACAGTGTTGATCTGCTGGAGGGTAGGAAGGCTCTGCAGAGAGATCTGGACAGATGGGATTGATGGGCTGAAGCCAATTGCATGAGGTTTAACAAGGCCAAGTGCCGGGTCCTGCACTTCGGTCACAACAACCCCAGGCAACACTACAGGCTTGGGGAGGAGTGGCTGGAAAGCTGCCTGGCAGAAAAGGATCTGGGGGTCCTGGTGGACAGCCAGCTGAACATGAGCCAGCAGTGTGCCCAGGTAGCCAAGAAGGCCAACAGCATCTTGGCCTGTATCAACAATAGTGTGGCCAGCAGGAGCAGGGAAGTGATGGTGCCCCTGTACTCAGCGCTGGTGAGGCCGCAGCTTGAGTACTGTGTTCAGTTTTGGGCACCGCAGTATAGGAGGGACACTGAGGTGCTGGAGTGTGTCCAGAAAAGGCAACAAAGCTGGTGAGGGGTCTGGAGAACATGTCTTATGAGGCACAGCTGAAGGAATTAGGATTGTTTGGTCTGGAGAAGAAAAGGTTGAGGGGAGACCTTATTGCTCTCTACAACTACCTGAAAGGAAGTTGTAGTGAGATGGGAGCTGGTCTCTTCTCCCAAGTAACTAGCGATAGGACAAGAGGAAACAGGTTCAAGTTGTGCCAGGGGAGGTTTAGGCTGGACATCAGGAAAAAATTTTTCCCTGAAAGAGTTATCAACCATTGGAACAGGCTGCCCAGGGAGGTGGTTGAGTCACCATCCCTAGATGTGTTTAAAAGTTGTGTAGATGTGGTGCTTGGAGACATGGTTTAGTGGCAGACCTGGTAGAGTAGGGTCAATGGTTGGACTAGATGATCTTAAAGGTCTTTTCCAGCCTAAATGATTCTATGATTCTATGATTTTGAACAACACCATTTGCCTCCTGAAACAAGCACTGCCCTGTTTGGGGGGCGAGAGGGGGGACACGACCAGCTTTACCAGGCCAGATAATCCCTGTTCACCGTAATCAGCAAATAGTGTCAGGAGGACTTCAGGGAGTGCATTTGTGTAGCTGATTCCTGTGGGAAGGCAGCTGGGAGTCTGGAGGCAGAAAGGTATTTTTGTTGGTTCTCCAGAAATATTAACTGGTGTTTTCATTCAGGTGGTTTTTTCATAGGTGTAGATAAAAGGGAAGCAAACAAAGTTTTGAGCGTTGCCTGTGTCCTTTTGAAAGTTTACTGTTCAGGTGCTTTTAATATTGCCTGAATGCTAAGCATTTTGCAAGGAGAATAAAAACAGTCATGGAAGTAATAAAACATGAAAAATAAGTCCTTACATTGTTTGAGGTGCTTATAATGCTGAAGGCCTTTGCTTTGATTTAGTTTCTTATATCTTATTCACGGGAGCTTTATGTAGCTGTGGAGCTTGCATGGTATTATTGTGCTGCTTTGGAAAAGCTGAGAGGGTGGATTTTTTGATGCCTTGGCTCCCAGCTGCCTGGCAGCAAGAAGCTCCTTCAGATGTCAGCAGAGAATCCCGCTCATCTCCAGGCTTCAGAGCAAGCTGGAATCCTGCAATGCCAGACACTGCTTGGTGTGAGAGCAGGAGGACTTCCACATGTCTTTTCAGATGGGATCTCAGTGCTGGAGCATCTTGATCGCTCCTGACAAGTCAGAACAGAGCAGCCGTGCCCCTGCCACAGTTTTCAGTGCAGGATGAATGAGCTTTCTTTTGAACTGCTGAACTACAAATTCCCCTCCTGGCCAAGCAACCGTGGCGGGTGGGACGAAGGGGAGAAGAAAGAGTTGTTCAGCGAGTAAAATACCGGTAGGTGTGCGTGTGTGGGTGGTGAGAGCAGCTGACTTGCCAAACCCACTTGGATTCACTCCATGGAGCTGAGCGCAGTTGGGAAATCTGGCAGGGTTTGATTGCCCGGTACCTGGAAAAGCTCATTTGGAATGCCTGGTATCTCCAACCAACCCACAATTAAGCGACCCGTTGCAATGATCAGAGGTTCAAAGAAATACGCAGCATTGAAAAATATTCTAATTTGTTTTAAAAGTAAGGATAATAGCCAAAAAAAAAAAGAGCCCAAGGAGAGAGGAATCCTCCTAACAGAAAGAAGGAAGAAACAAATGGAGCTGGGATTTATTAGCAAACACCGGTTCAGGCTTATTCACCAATTTCGTGCAGAACTAGTTGTGCCACTTCAGTGTTTATTTATCCACTACAAGAGTCTCAGGTATGAAAACAGACACAGAAACTTATTGGCACACAGGTATTCATCGTCTGGCAGTAGAGGCATGTGAAAGCCCGGGCAAGAGCTGCAGTGCTGTACATAGCTCCTGCTTTTGGAGTGAACAAAATCAAAATCCTACAAATGAGTTTTTAAGGGTTCAAACGTCAACACTGTAATGTGTGGTTGCAGGTTAATGGCCTTGGGAAGATGGGCAAAGAGGTTCAGGAGCAAACAAACACATGCTGAATACAACCGCCTGCAAGCTTTGTAGAGCTACATTTATAACAAACTACTTCAGCATCAGAAATCTTGGGTTGCATTTGCTTTCCTCCCTCAATCACCTTGAATATCATCTTTGGGTTTTTTTGGAAGACAGTGACAAAATTGTGTATTTCTTTCCCAACCAGAAAAAGTCTGAACACCCTTGTTTTTTTAACATTTCTGAATCAGTTTCATAAGTGGAAGAAGTCACAGCTAGTCAATGTGAGTTTTGAAAAACACGTTGATTTTCATACCCTTATCTGAATTCAGTCTGTGTATGTTAAGTGATTATTCTGTTTTTAACTCTCGGAGGCGCTGCCAGCCTTATAGTCAACAGCCTTGCAGAGGTAAACACTACGAGAAGTCAAGAAAAGTCCATTTCTTGTTACAAAGGTTACTGGAGTTTAGGCCTGGAACAGAATATAAATGGAGTTTTAAATTGCAAGGGTAAGTACCTGAGAAAGCTGTAGTGTTACACAGATATATAAGAAAATTGTTAATTTATTATTCCCATCACTCTGAGTATAAAACTGAGCAGAGAGGGACTTTTTTCTGTCTTTGTTCTTTACCGCAGGTATTTCATACCAGAATGATTATCTGTGCTATTCAAAGATGAGAGTGACTTTAGTGTTGTGGTTGGAAAAACTCGTGCATGGAAGCACAGATTTGGTGACTAATGGAGAAAGCCTTGGACGCACACACCTCTGAGACGTACCCGTGTTTGTATTAAGCGAGGATGAGAAGCAATGACTGAGCTCATGCTAAGCCCCTCTGCAGGATGACTGTAAAATGTTTTTGAGAGAGCTCCAGGTACAGCTTATGCAAAAAATTAATCCAAGTACTCAAATGCAAGCAATCTACTTCTGATGCAGAGTGCATCATGTTAGTGAGCTGGAGAGACAGAAAATTAAAGGTGAAGTGGCCCAGATCACCTTGGCTTTGGCATTTCAGGCTTTTGAATGCCTTACTTTGAAAATAAGGTGCAGAAATAAGTGCCTTCTGAATACACTATTAACTTCAGAGAATTTGAAGGGAAGAGAAGGTTGTTGTATGTGAAAAATATCCTTGGGAACTAGTGCTAGATGTCATGCAAAGTGAATCTGGCAGAAACGATGGGGAACAGAGCAGATCTGCTTAGCAGGTTTGCTGTGGCTTAGCACGTGTCTCCTGCAGGAGGAAACCTTCAGTGCTGGGCAAATGGGAGCCTGCAGAGAACTGGAGGAAGAGGCAGAGCCAGCTTTGTGTAGGAGTGCTTTGTCCAAGGGTGTGATCCAAGGAAACTGGACCCAGCTCTGTCTCCAGCACAGCTGCGTGCTGTGCACTGTGTGCGCCTCGGGGTACTGGTTGCTCTTGGCTACAGTCAGGCTGCAATGATCCATAACTTCTGTCCAAGGCTTTCAAATTCTGCCCGAAGGAAACCCTGGAGGTGACCACGCCGAGTCACACCTGGTTTGCAAGCAGATATCTTCTTGTAGGGAAAAAAAATGAATGTCTAATTTGCTCAGCGAGGAAGTATGTTTTGAATCTCAGTGTAATCTGACTCTCTGGATCAAGAGAGATAGTGCATGGTTTTTGAGACAGAAATATATCCTGTTCCTGAAGTGGCTGGGAGAAAGCAGCGATCTGTGTGGGAAAGCTGGAGAAATGGCAGGAGGGAAAAGAAAAATTACATGCATTAGTGGTTTATGCCTTCCAGACATTTACAAACTCTGGGTAATGCAACTCAGAGGGAATTTTAGTCATTCCAAGGAGGCTGCATGATTTAAGAGGGCATAAGGGCTGCAGTTTGCTCTATGGTTTAACCCACAAATAAAACTTCCATCAGCCAGTTGAATATCTGGAAGGAATTTGGGGTTGCGTTTTTAGGATCACAGACACTAATAAAGCGTTTCTTTATTGCTTCGGTGACCTATCACCTCAGCATTGTCTGGCCCTGTGCTGCTCGTGGTACGGAGAGGTTAATGTGTAAAACATACCACAGCTTCAGCAGGTTTGGGGAAAGCAAAGACAGTCTTGCGGTTGTTGCACTTCTGATTTTTTTTATGAGTGCCATTGCTCTTTCTTTCCATTGCATGCTTTAAAGACCACCTACCCAATCCATTCTCCCTTGCTGGCCTACTCTCTGCTTTCCAGAGAGAATTTAAACCAAGACAGTGTGCAGATAACGGTCCAGTGGCCATCATCAGCCCATGATCTAATTAAATTAAAGCTCTGACAGTTACGTGCCCCTTTAATAGTCTCCTACTCATTTAATTCAGTGATGTCTTCCAGTCCTTTTCTGAAACAGCTGATACCTGAGGAGAGGTCCTAGAGCAATTTCTGTTGTATTCTGCTTGCAGAGACCACTTTATCTTGTTTAATACATAGTATAATCCCAAGGCTAGGGTAAGTTCTCTTAGCACTTTTCTTCATTTAACGTTTTCCTCTGTCCCCTTCCCTTCCCTCCTCATATTTTCCATATTTTTCACATTCCAAAATATTTTCCTGCCTTGGTTTTTGACATGTAAAGATAAGACATATATCAGTATCAAAAAAATCCCCCAGTCTGCATTGTGATGAACAACAGATGAGAATGACACCAGTGAAAAAAAACCAACAAGCATTCTCCTATCTTGAAGGACATTAAAGAAACGGAGAAAAAAATATTTGGAACTGGGATGAGAACTTCAGTCTACTGAGGGTTTAATTTTTATCCTTATTTTATTAGGAAGTGGAAACAGAGGCAGAAGGACTTGCCCAAATGAGTCAGTCATTCAGCCTAAACAGATGTGCTGGTATGATTCTGGCGTCTTTCAGAAATACCAGGACTCATTTTGATTGTGAAATACTTGCTGAAGTGCATTATCAGGGAGCCTCAAAAGGGTTTAATTTCAGAGCTAGCAGTTTGAGGCTGTTCTGATGTGTAGGAAAAGTAGATAATACTTCATATTTCAATCAGACCATGAGTAAGGACCCAGAACAATCAAATTCAGCTCCTTTGCCCTTCATGCCATGCTTCACATCTTCATACAGCACTAGGAGAGAGTTTGAGCCAATGGAAACCGGAACAAACTTGCAGTGAGGAGGATTGGGAGTAACAAGATTTAGATTCACGGGCAAATTTCAGCAGCTATTTCTTGATCCATCTACTGGGGCAATATTATCAGGATAATTTCATCCCTGTCACTTCAGGTGTAAAGTGATCTTAGTGATGATAGAAGTCTCCAAAGTGATGTACTCTTGCTCTGCTTCCTTACTTCTGCCCCTTGGGGCAGCTAACTAGAGCAATTGGTTTGCTGTTGAGGTTGTCGTTTGGTTCATGATTAAAGTCCTCCCTCTCCTGTGTGCTCTCACTGACCTCAGCACTCTTTCCAAAAGGAATCTAACACAGATAACTGGAGACGATTCCTAACCCTGAATTGCCAAGGAAAAACACAGAGTTGCAGTGTCAGGTATGGCAGGTAGTTAAGCGGCCGATGACAGCTCCGTTTGTGATAGAGGCACTACAGAAAGCCAGAACCAAATGTATTCTGCGTGGCGCCAAAAAGCAACATAAAACTTTGCAGTTTGCATGACTTCAAAATACACCAGAAGCTGCTTAGCCAAGGCAGCAGAGAAATCAATATAGGCTACTAAATGAACTTTGGAAGCAGAGTGAGCGTTGGGTTGATGCCCCATAGTTATCTGCAGCTGTCTTGTAACCTCTGGAAGAAGAATGGTGATCTTCACGCTGGTTCAGGTGTGCTGCGTGGTGCTGCACTCCTCCCAGGGAACGCATGGGAAATGCATTGCCTTAGGAGCACTCTGGACAGGCTTTCATGGGTGCAGGAGGTGGAGGAATCTAAGTTGCAGGTATTTTCATTGTGACCATTTTCAGAAAAATGCCTTGCACACCGATTTCTATAAAGACAACACAGGGCTTAGGATGCTTCAACAGTAGCCAAAGCAAGCAGCAAAACATGTGAATGCCTCCAGACTGCTCCCAGGGTTTTGTTCCACTGCCAAAAGCCGAGACGTAGACTCGCAGCATGAGGCAGCAAACTTCTCTGGCTTTATGTGCTCGCACATGAGGTGGATTTAACATAAGAGACTGTTACGCTCCCCCTGCTTCTCCCCTTCTATTCCTCCCTCAAGATCTTGGTTTAACAGCTAAGAGAATAATGTGGAAGTAATTCCAGATCTGGTGATACTGAAGGCAGATGAAACAACTTTGCCAGTTGCAGCACATATTTATCAAAATATCTGTGCTCGTGAGCCCTTTAGAAAGACCAGTTTCAGTGTGTTCCGTCAGGTTGTTTCTGTCTTGTACATGTGGATGGCCAGGTATTGGACGATCTCTTAGATCAGAATGTAAGGTCAAGGTGCCAGGAGGACATACAGTCTCTGCTCAGGAGCGGCTGGGGAGGTACAGGTGCTTGCCTTCATTTATCTTTCTGCCTTACAAGGAACCTGGGATAAGCTCTTTATCTGACTGGTGAGGCATCACAACCTAAGAAGCCAATGAATCCCATCATCCCAGTGCAACCTCTCTTAACCTCCCTTTCAACTTGTCTGTTTTCCTGAGATCCTCCTCAGCTAATGGGAGTTAATTGTCTCCAGGGTAAGGAAATCAGCTATAATTCCTAGCTGCAAGGGTTTGGTCTCTTAGATATCATCATTGGCATTAGGAGCCTGACAGCAATTAAAGGTAGTTAGCCACTGTTTGGTGAATATAAACCTCTGCAGGCAACAGTTATAGTCTGCTGCTATTCCTTTACCCTGGAGGAGGAGAACTGCTGGGGACTGCTGCGTTTGCACCTTGAGCCCTTTTGCAACCTCCAGCATAGTTCTGACCTTCGGGGATGCTTCAAGGGACACTGAAGCAACTGTGAGGGCTTCCCTTACCAATCCTGGTTCCCGATTCACACGATGGCTGGAGATACAGGTCTGGAGCCCATGGACCATGTTTTCGGGATGACCCTTGAGAGGTCTGCCCAGTATTTTATGAGGTACTTGTGTTTGTTGGCAAACATAAAATCCCCAGATCTATATGGGTGGAAGTAGATCCTGTCAGAGAGGAACTTTGATCACCCATGTGTAATTTTCTCATATGCAGATGTCAACTTTCATAAAGCCTATGGGTTCAGTTTCAGATTAACACGAGTTTTGCCCCTGTTTACTTTGTATTACTTAAGAAAGGTTGACTGGATCCTTAAAAGGTTGTCAGCCCTGATTAGATCAACCTTTAGGAATCACCTGGTAGAACCCTGGAATGAATATGTATTTTGAAATCTTCATTTGAACTGTCTTCTGCTCCAGTTTCACTTATACATTAAAACAAGCAGACAGTAATGGTCTGTCCTTCAGTTAAGTGGGTCATAAGAAATATTATTAGATGATTAAGTGATTTCTGAGGTGTTATTTGGAGAATGGCTTCTGTGGGTCTCTTGCCTATGCAGGAGTGGGAGCAAGTTATGAAAGCAAGGGGATGGCAAGAGGTTGGGGATGGCAAGAGGTTTGAGCTGGCTGGGGCCAGGGAGCTTGGGTTGGGACATGAGGACCTTGGGGTGGAAAAGGGAGAGTGTGGCTGTCTCACATGGTGCACTGCTGCCAGCCTAGGGGCATGGGCCAGAAAGAGGGGAAAGCAGGGTCGGGGTGCCAGTGACAGAGGAAGAAGATGAGACCCGGCTGGTTTGTAGCCTTGAGAGCTGGAGGAAGCTCTGCTTTCTGCTCTCCAGAGCCCGCTAGCTTTGCCAGTAAGTCAGATGAGATTTCATTTTCCCATAAAAGCCAGACTAAGGTCATATGGCCACTTTGAAAACTTTGCAAACATAACAACAACTGCAACTCCTGTAAAACACAGATTTTTTTTTCTTCTCCCCCTCCCCCCCCCCAAGTAATTCTCTGCTGCATCAGCAAAAGCATCAACAAAAAGCAAGTTATCTGTTATTTCAGATTTCTCCGTGCCTGATATTTGGGCCAGTTCTTGCTTTTGACTGCTCGGTTTGTTGTGCAGAGCTTTTCAGAGTTTGGAGAAGCAGGCAGAGTTTAGGCACCTTTGCTTTGGAGTTGTATCAGTAAGTTCTAAGCCTCTTACTCAAATCATCTTCAGTCTCTCCCTCCTCTTCTGCTTCTGAACAAAGGGCCACAGATAGAGATCACAATCCAGCACTAGGAGAAGCAGTCTTTCTAACATGTTCATGCATGTAGAATATTTCCCAGAAGCAAATGCATTTTTCTAATCTCGGGATTTTGCTTTGTGCGTGGAGATCAGACCTTGAGCAATAGAAATTCACTGCCAGACTTCCCCTCTGCTATGTACAAATTCTGCATATCAAAGGTATTAGGGACAGGATTCATCTCTATAAAACTGATTTATTAGAACTTGTGAAACCAGGTTTTATTCACATGGTACTGCAGGTAAGCAGCGTGATTTAACTGTAGGATGGCGCCACTGAAGGGCATTTCACTTGCCTAATGTCTAAACAGAGTCAGAAATGGGGAGAAACACGTTGAGTAGCCAATGACAAAGTGGGGGCATGGTGATTTCTGTCAGGTATTTCAAGCATCAAACAACCTCTTGGTTCTGTCTGATAGGCTTTCAAACTTACTATTTAAGATCAAAAATTTTCCAGATACTCAAAGCTTATGTTTTTAAAAGATCTATTATAGTTAGCACTCAGAGCCATTCTGTCCTGCCACTATTGAAACGGCCCTCCGGTTTTCATATGGCATCTGTATTTCCATGGGGTACCCAAAGGATAACAGTCTGTGTCGTTGTCTGTAGCCTCTCTCTCTGCACGGGGTCGTAACACTGACAGCTCTGGTGTGTCTGATTCTGCCATGTGGGTATTTTTCCCCCTGAGAGTTGAGGTGGCACCAGCACCCATCTTTTGAGTATCCCCAAAGACCCTTCAAACGGGAAGGAAGCTCCTGGATGGGGCCGTGCTCTGCAGGTGACTGGAGCATCAGCGGAGGCTGCCCTCTCTGCACTGATGTTAAACCAAGCACCTGGTTGTCTCTGAGCTGCCAGCTTGTCACTGGTAACTTGAAGAGCCTTTCGCTCCCCTTTAAATTGATGGAAATCACAAAATCTTAGTTTCTTATAGGATGACTCCTTTAATTTCAGACTGTCCTGAAACTGCCAAACTGAGATGAATTATACACAAACATGCCGCGCCACCAAACCCCGAAGACTTTTGAATTACCAATCTATTTCAGATGCAAAATCCTTACTACTCAATCTTCTTTCCTGCTGTGCAACATAATACTAGATACCTAATCGCATTCTCTGTTAGATTTGCTTTTTATTCAAGTAGGGGGCTTATCTTAGTGCTTTGCTACTGCTGCTATATACGCCTGTAAATTAAATCAGTGTAGATATATGTTGATATAAAACAAGAGAAAAGCAGAAAACATTCAGCAATGAATATTTGAGCCTGCAAGGGATTTTTTTTGTTTGCTTGCTTTGCTGAGTAAGCTACTCCTAGGGCTGGTTCTGATCACAAGATTTCAGCCGCGTAACCTTGAAGCAGATAGCGACTGGTGGAAGTAAACTGCTTTAAAAGTGGCATGAGTCAGACTGGCATGAGTACAGAGAGCTGAATCATACTCCCTCTGTGTTTGAATTCATGTCCGTTAAAAGCAGATAAAAGGACTTTTTCAAAAAGGGACGAGGGAGAGATGTCATATGGGGAAAATGCAGTGATATCTGAGGCTGCTGCTTATTTGGTTTTTGAAGTGTAAAATATGAAGCTGGTCAGTGAGGGAATGGGATAGGCAGAATTACAGATTCTTAGGAGTTTATATTGATCCAGAGGAAAACAAACTTTAGGATGTGCCTGTATGGAAGGTGGCTTGAATGTTTAAAGCAGATCTAAGAGCCTGTAGGTAATTTTGCATTCAGTCAAAGAAACAGATCAGTTGAATATTCCCCCGTGCACCCAAAAAAACCCTTTTGAGTGTGTGTATGTGTAGATGTATTAACTCCATGCTGCTTATTCACAGAATTGCTCTGAACAACCTGACACCTTCATCAGCAATCGGTTATTTAGGAAGGGGAGAAATAGCCATGACTCTCATTCATTGCAGGTATGCCTGTGTCTGGATGGTGGAGGAATTTTGAAATATCATTCACCTGATGGATGTGGAAAGGAAGTCATGGCAGGTGAGGACACTCCACCAGAAACAAGCTGCCTTCTTGCTGTGAGTATCCAGGAAGCTTCTGTGGTCCAGATGTGACAACAAGAGCAAAACCTATTTCATAGTCCTGTCTCACGAAGAAGCTGTGAGTATCAGCAACCACACAAAAGAGCTAGTGGGGGGCCGGGGAGGGGAGACTCTTGCAAATAACAAACATTTTCTATCCTTCCTGGAGAAGCGTGGTAGTTACTTGTGGATCCCACTGCCTAAACCCCATCAAAGTAAAAACACAACACTGTTATCTGTTGTTATTCTGGTTTGGTTTTTGTTTTTAAAATGATTCCAACATGTTGGCTTACGGTTCTGAAACCCTGCAATTCTTCGACAGAAAATGTTGCTTTAGTTTGTTAATCAGTTATGAATCCAAGTATCCATCTGACACAAGGGATGGGTGTGAGTGGCTGTGATGAAGCGCAAGAGGATTATTATAATCCTTGTCACCAGGGGAACCAGCCTCAGCAAAGCTTCGTCTCCCGCTCCCTCCCACCTGGCAGAATGGCTTTGTTGGGCATGCAGGGGATCAGGATCTGTCCTGAGATGTCACAAGCCTAGGGGCTGCTCTGCTTAGGGTGGGATTTTTTTTTGCAAGAGGACTTAGCACAATTTTTCACCTCATCTCGTGGTGGGGAACAGACAAACTGATGGTTCGTTTAGGCTGGAAAAATAAGGGAGTTGCTCGCCAACAGAGATGAGATATTCTGGAGTAACCTTTGAAGTGGTGACAAAAACTAAATTGATTTTAAGACATAGATCGATAAAGGAGTGAGATACTAGTGCTAAGGATCTATGGTGATCTTAGTTAGGGTTAATTGCTTTACAAGAGATACTAAGCCTGATTAGTGCTGGGGACAATTTCACTGTATGGATCTTGGATCTGACCTGTGTTGTTCTTCTAGTAGAGCAGCGGTGTAACTACACTGGTGTCACTCCTGACTTGCACTGCCGGAAAAAAAGAATGAAGCCAACGTAGTTTCGAGATATTTTCTATAATACCTTATTCAGATTTTATAGAGCCCTACTGGTTTCCTCCCTCTTAAACACTTTAAGATTTTCTACCATAGAGGGTTGTTTGGAAGGCTAAGAGTGTTCAGGAGGGAGGAGGTGGTGAAGCAGCCAAAGGTGTGTCATAAATTAATGTAATTACTCAGCTTTGCACTGTAGCTCAGAGGTGTCCCCTCGACATGTGCAGTGCCTGCATTACTACACAGTAATAATGGTAATATAGCATCAATATAAACAGAGCTGGACTCACAAACTCCATCTGAGACCCATACTATTTCTAGATATGTTGTATTCCCACAGCTGGCTCCATGCTAGCAGAATGGGGTTCTCATGCTATTTTTAATCCAGACTTTCTTTTCATAGGGCTTCTGTTTGACTTCCCGCTGCCTCTCCCCCCTCCTCTTTGCCTCTGACTGCACACCACGTGCACTTGGGCATGACAATGAACACGCAAAATCACATCAGCAGGCCAGTCGCAGGAGGAGAGAGAATTTAACCTCTTTGTTTTACAAATCCACAGTTACTTCTCCGGTCGCTCCATCCAACTGTTCATCCTGGCTGAACGACTTGGTTTGGTTATTCAATCTGCTGAAATTACTGCTGCTAAAATTACCTTCCAGACTTCTTGTTCTGACCCTGTCTTTGGATCTACCCAGTGGAGCAAACCTCTCAATCACAACAAAATTGTTTTCCTTTAAAGCCTCATATACATTGGCATGTTCAATCCATTCTCTTATCCCAGTCTTACCCATTTAACTGTCATCCACTGTTCCTCTGCTGAAGTTTGGAATAACAGCTATTTGTTTCACTTTAAGTCAGTTACCCAAGTTTGTAAGGGACAATTTAAAGTGAAATATATTGTTCTCCAGGAGCAGAGGTATGGCAGTGATTTCCATTGCTTATCCGTGCCTTTGCACAAATGTTCACTGTGCAAGGACCTCTTTGTGAAGGCAGGTAACTTAATTATAGAAAAATCTGTGGACAAGGCCCATGGTTGCTGTCTTCCACACTGGTAATGAAACCTAAAATTGGAGAGGAGTTCTAAGAGCCAGATCTACCAGTTATTTGATCAAGCAATGCTTTGTCATGCTATGGGATTTCTCAGCTGGGAGATAAACCCCATAAATAACCATCCAAGAACCCGTGAGAATGAACATTTTCCTCCCATAACAGATAGTTAGCAGAGAGATCCCAGTGAGATGATATTTACTACTCTACCTTAGAGTTTTGCACTACTTTCCGACTGTCCAAGTCCTGCACAGTCTACATTCAGGAGACTGCAAGACATTGCTCAAAACCATTTTTTCCTTTCCTCCCCTCCTTGACAACAGCGTGAATCTAAGAGGTTCTAGAAGGAGTCTCACCCCCACCTTAAGACATTTCCAGGGATAAGTTTCCAGTCTTTGTATTTATCCAAAACTAATATAAGAAAATTCGGACTGTACTATCCTCCCAGAGTGAAAACTTTAGAAAGTGTTTTTAACAGATTTTTGTGTTACTGACTGGCTTGCCCTGTGGTGCAGCAATATGTAGTTACGAGTAACTTTCCAATGAAATGTTTCACTTCGAGAGAACCTGTGATTCCATATATAAGCATGAGTCCATCTGCAGTGGACTATTTTTTATATTCCTGAATCTGCAATATTATGTTTAATTAAAGCCTAAATGAAGTTTCTATTGCTCATTTTCAGGCCTCTCTTTCTCAAAGCAGCTCTGTGTAAATGTTTTTACGAAATATTATGAAGCTGAATGATTTCAGATGAGAATACCCAGCCAAAATTGGAGTTTTTCTGAAAATATTCTAAACAAAATGCAGAACCGAATGTTTGATGTTTCTTGTGATTCTCAGTAATTTGAGTAATTTATATGATGCTTCTTCACAAATTGTTTTGAGGTAACATTCATGGCCAAAAGCAAAGTCATAGGTCAAAAATACCAGTGAATAATGGATGCAATATGCAATAGAGTAATACATGGGCATGCTTACACATAGTCCCTCTTGTAATCAAGAGCTCTGCTTTGTACCTTAGTGGCTTTAATAATCATATTCGGATAGCAATTCTGTGAAAGTCCTGTAACATGTGGGTAGCCCCATTTGTCCATTACAGGTGCTTTTTCCTCTCACTTGTGTTTATGCACTTTAACTAATAAGGACATTGAAAATACTCAAGCCTTGGAAATAAATCTTTTTTCTTTGGGATTAAAATAAACACCATTCAGTCACAACAGTTTTAACTTTTGTTCCCTCTTGTTTTGTCTCTTGCTTAAAACAATAATAATAATAAAAAACATGCTGTCTTTGTTAGGCATTTCCCCAGTCAGTACTAAACTAAACACAGAAATGGCTTTCTGTAGGCAGCCAGATTTGTTAGAAACACAGAGGTGTCCCTATATTAGGTGCAAAATGAACTCAATTAAATCCCTATTGTCTTTAGAGCACTCCCAGCCTGACTGGAAACACATACACTAGACAGGACTTTAGAGAGATGCTTATAATTTGATTGGCGATAAAACGGCGACTGCACTTCTATATCAGATTTCCCAGTCGTGTCAGGTTCATTCAGCAGGGTAATTCAAAGGCCATCTCGGCTCTGATGGTTGCACAGTTTACAGGAAGTGAGAGTTGTCAATGGATCATTTTGTGTGGCCCACGAGGTACAGTCACTTCTAAAGCTTCTGCTTGGCTGAGATCTGATCTCACAGTACAAGACTGACTTTGCTCTCTGGTGGGTATCTATATTGATTTTTGACAATATTATACAAGAACAAGAATCCCGCCGCTCACCTTTTCATTAATATTTATTTTTTTTTTTTTTTTTTAATCCTTCCTCATCCTGATGTCCTGGTTAGAATTTGCTGGTTGGTGATTATTTGAGATAGATTGACCTACACTTTGTTGCAAGTGTTACAACTAGACCAAATTTTCATTGCAGGTCAAACTTTTATTTTGCCACTTTGGGCTAGAACTGTAGAGCTAAGGTGCAGTGGCTGTATGGTTGCCAGAAGGACTAATGTATTCACGGGGTCATCCAAACAGACCTAAAAACTATAAGTGAAGCCCAGCAACTGGAAGACATACATTTTCAAAATATACACATTTCATCAGGTTTCCCTATGGATTGAATAATTGCAAGAGGTTTCCTGGTTGACGTAGGGTGATTGGCATGAGTGGAATGTCCACGTCAGAAAAAGAAACAGCGTCTTGATGTTATATTGACTTTTTAAGTGGCTTTTCAAAGAAACGAGTATTTCTTTAGAACAGTTGGTGGAAATTGTACACAGCTTGGCTGATATGCAGACAATTCCGCACAGCCCTATAGGGATAAGTAAGAAACTGGAGCTGGAAACTTTTGGTTTTTTTGATAGAGTAGATTTACTGGGCTGCAGTAGCAATACTTTCTGAAATGTTATATTTTGGCAACCATTTGTCTACTTCATGAGAGAAAGAATTAGACAATAAAATAATTACAATATTCTCTAAATATTTGAAGATAGACAACTCCTCAAATAGTATCTTTGACTTTTTTAGAAAGCAGGACAATGACCTTTCCCTGGAAGGGATAGGGAGGCCTATGGAGTCATGAGATTGGACTGGAAAAGCTGGAGGATAAGTTTTCTGCTTGTTCAATACTTTAATTATTTTCTGCCTCTCTTTTCCTCTACACTTTTTTTTTTTTTCTCTCCTCTATTTAGACCATAAACCCTCCTGAGCAGGAAGCGTCACGCGTGTTCCCAGCTTTGCTGGAAATTCCAAGGACCACGGTAATGCAAGTAATGTAAAGCAACATTTGGCCCACGTTACTGCAAGAGGAGACTGAAAATGAGAAGGAAGACATTAGGCTGGGGAGAACATCGACAAGCATCTGATGAAGTTATCATCCAGGTTGGCTGTTAGCCAAGTTGCTGCAAGCCTCGTTGGAGTCTGCCTTCTGAAATGCCCCTTGCAGAAAAGTCAGAACCTGCCTGTGAACACCGTGGGGCTGGAAATGAGAAAACTTGTAACCATCAGTGAGATGAGCTTCTGGAAAAGTCTCTTATCAGGATCCCCTGAAGCACACAGCCTTGTTTTAAGGTAAAGTCTTTTTCAGACGGTAAGATGATGTGATATGTACCTGCAGTATAAAGGGACAGGGTACATGTCCAAAGAGGTCCCATCCTGTCCATTGTTCTTACCACATTCTGCATGTTTGAGTAGGAAGACAATTATTTCTAAGCACTGAAGCTCTAGTTCAAGTTTTGAACAAAACTTGAGTTCAGCTTTTTAACTCAAATCTATCCCAAACAGAAGGAGCTTAACTGTTGCATCCTGAACCCGCTGGAAGTGTACTATAGCAGTGTAATTTGTTTCCTTTCATTCTCTGCAGACAAAGATTCCTAAGCTATAACAAGTGAATAGGATAATTTCTTTAAAATGCCTTTTCTTCCTTCTCTCTTTATACTGCCTTTGGCAATTTTAAGCCTTCAAAGACAGCTACAGTTTCTTAATACTTTTCCTGACAGTTTGCACTACTGAAGTAAGACTTTAATTGAGTACACTAGTATACAAACATGATACACTGTGCAGCTGACTGATTGATTTTTAACAACCCTGAATACCTCAGGCAAAGTAGGCATACTGGAAATGCACAGGTATTTTTTGTTTAGGTCTTTTCTTTTCCCAATGTGACCTCATCTGCTCTACTATGATAAATAGGAAGAGAGTAAATGGACATTCTAAATCTAGACAGTGAATTTCATGCTGGTCAAAACAAGATTTCATTTTTTTCCACAGTCCCAAGGATTAGAATCAGACAAAAAAAAAAAAAAAAAAAAAAAAAAAAAAAAAAGGCTAAAAATCTGTCTATTAAAGAAGCCATTTTATCAAAACCTGGAAGAGAATAAGTTTTGCTGATTTGAGAGATTTGTTTAATTTAGAGGAGGATCTTGAAACTGAGTCTTCTGTATCAAGTACAAAGACGTGGAGTCAGACTCTTTTTCAAATACTCCCAAAGTTGCTGTTCCAGTTTGCTGATCTTACCCACCCAGCAAGTCCATTACTCTGGCTTGTCTCTGTCTCCTGAAAGTTTTCATGAGAATTGTTGAAAGGTTTCATTTTTGTTCCACTGTGGAAGGAAAATCAAGTGTCAAAATTGTGACGCCTGGGGCTTTGGGGTTCTCTTTTCCCTTTAATGGAATGAGATTGCTGTTTTTAGTCTGCCTCCGTGTATTGGAATGACTTCTCAATTCAAATTGTCATTACTGAGAGGAAGATGATGGTAGTTTGGGTATCAGTTCCCTGGGACCTGCAACCTGCCTGGCAAGGAAACATGGTCAGGTAGGCTTTACCTCATTTAAATGCCATTATTCCAAGGACTTGCTCAATCTATGTACCCTGAAGTGGGAGAGACACCGCAGAGAATGGAAAGATAGATGGCAGGCTTGGATGAATGCCCTGGTTAGATTCTCTATATTAGATTGTCATGCTTTTCCTGGCCCAGATGCTAACATCTAACACATTTTTAATACTATTGCCTGTTGAGATCCTATTAGAAAATGATTCAGAGTCTGGAAAGTTAGAGGGGAGAAAAAAAGTTAATTCCCTAGAAATAATACAGTCATTATGTGTACACACAATTCAATATGTAACTTGGGTTTTTTATAGCCTCTCTACCATCCTGTACACCAGCTTTTTAAAATTGCAGTCACATTCATTGTAAAGTAAATGCCTAATGCAAGTGATTCTCAAAACAGTTTGTAATTTAAATTCCTATTGGAAATAAAAGTAATGACCTGCAATAGCTCATTAGTGGCCTTGCAAACATTCATTATTTCCTTTCTCTTCGTCTTTCTCCAGGTTTTCTCCCCTTGCTAAAAGACAGAGGAGTTTAAAGGGTTAGACTACCTTTAGAGCTATCCATCTCTAATGACCCATGAAAATGAACATTCTATTCTTGAATGAGGAAATCATCATTCCTTGGTGTTTTCAAGGGGATAAGTGTGTTCACTCTGCAATCCATGAGTAAGCTAGATATTCCAGATAATTTTTAAGTAATTATTTTATATTTATGTCCAGGACATTTTTTTTTTTTTAAATTGTTCTAAAATGTCAAATTAAATACTGAGAAGTTCGAGAAGTCCCTGAAAAGATGGATACGGACAATTGGGATTTTGAACGCAGGTTGTTTCTAATGATACGCTGGATGCTGCTACATTACCAAACGTTTATCTGGCTCCCCGCTGCTTGGAGATGCACAAGGAGAGGGTACCTGCCCTCTTGGTGCCCTACGCCAGCTTCCCATTGCAGCCTAAGCATCAGATGGTTCTTGGCAATCGGTGGGTTTCAACACAGCCCATCTCCAGTGGCTTCTCTGTCAGTTGAAGACTTAGCATCTGCCATGCAGATGCTCCTTGGATTGCTGGGGAAAATGACACAGGAGAGAGGCAACATGGGGCTGCAGTGAGATTCTGTGTTACTTAGTCCCAGGAGCAGGACTTAACAGTGCTTGCTCTGGAATGGTGTTATCCTTAAAAATATGCTCATCCTCAAAAATATGCTGCCTTGTTCACCTTATTGCCCTGAAGTCGTCAGTCCCTCAGCACCACTCCCTGTTTGTCTCCTTTACGGGGGCTCATGCGGCAGCATTTGATGTTGGTGTGGAGATGCAAAAGTGGTCTCTTCACCAAAGCCCTGGTAGCAAAAATTCTGTGGGATTAAAACTCCTGTATCCTACATGGCTCGAGCACGCTGGGCTCGAGGGTGTTCTCAGAGGGAAAATGAGTGCAAAAATTCTTATTTTTATTTAGTTTCTCTCTACCCCAGTGATCTTCTTCCTCATTAACAATCCAGACTTGGAGATTGTCAGTATGCTGATGAAGACTGGTAGGGGCAGGCCTTAATACAAACCTCATTAGAATATAAAATAAAAGATTGCTTGGCTGTAGAAGTCTCTCATAAGTGCTTACCAGAAGTTACGTTTCACTGACTACTTTCTATGTACGCAAAGGGATTATTTTGGCAATGTATGCATGAAACAAAACCTGGTAACATGCTTAAAAACATTACCTGTTGTTGGAATTTGGGTTATTCAGTACAATCATTAGATCACACCCAATAATTCTGTAAAAATTGATTTTTTTCATCCTAAGGTCAATTCACTTTTATTGAATTGCTTCAAGCAGGTTTCTCCAAAGCACAATGCTCCTCTGTGAGCCACCAGCACCATGGCTGTTACCTGGTTTGCTGATGCTTACATTAGGTCATCTAAGAATCAGGTTTGACTGAATTTGGACAAAACCAGCTCATTTGACCTACGCTGAATTTCTTTTTAAAAGAAACTAGCCAAGGAATGCTCTGTCTCAGTCCTCTGATCTGCTTTCTTGTCTAGACTCTGAGACCATTTCTTTCTGACTGGGGAGACACTACTGGAAGCACCTTCTTCCCTCCATGCTGGAAGGCAGCTGCTCTCAGCCTGGTGTTATGTCTACCTCTCACCAGAGAGAAACAAAAGCTCAGCCCCCAGTTTCTCATAACTTGCATGCACTAAGTTGTTTTCCTTTTAGAAGCTTTTAGCTCTATTCTTATTCAGATCTACTTAACACACCCATTGGCTTGCTTCCCTCTCGTTTAGCGTGTGCTCTGGTGTGTCCGTCCTTTAGCTTTGCCCATCGGGTTGGTGTCAGATGTGATGCTAACCGCCTATCCCAAATTCCACTTTGAAACAATATCGTTCTCACTTTGTTCACTATAAACTGACTACACAGTACCACCTGCTGATGGACCGGCATCACAAACCTGGTGTTTATTACTGCTTTTTTTCAAAGGCAACGTTGCCTGTGACAGCCCTGTTTCTTAGCAAGGGGCCCTGTGTAAGAGGTAGGAATGCTCTCGTGTCCGTGCAGTGCTTCAGACTCTGTCATCTGCTCCCACTTAGCAAAAGGATAATGCTGTGTCAGAAGGAGACTTGCGCTTTAGAGGAAAGAGTGAATAGTCTCCATTTTCAGAACCTAAAAGGGCACGGAAAAAAAAATATTAGCGTAAGCCACCAGGCCTAAGGCTATTCTGACTTATATCAGAATCTGTACCCTGCCTTACAAAGCCTAGTAATCATCTACGTCTACTTCTCTCACCCATCCCAAAGTTCAGGAATGAAGTATCTGAGTAGCAAGGTCATTATATTCCATTAGTCTTCATTGAGATGAGAGCTGATCTTGATCTCATCTCTTATTTCAAAAGTTTTTACCACTGAGGCACTAAGCCACTCCTCCTCCCCAAATTTTGGAAATAAACTTGTGTAATCTCAAGTTAGGAAGCAAGGTTGTGCTTTTGCCACATGAGCAATACAGTGAAATATTGATTATAGATTTTCAGTTGTTGATTCTGAATCCATCACTCACTCCAGGAAAGTTCCAGTAACTTCTGGCCCAATGAAAGTTTGCAGAGTGTGCCCCTTCCTAGGGAACAAAATCTGTGTAATCACAGCCAGATAACTGTCAAAGAGAAACAGTGCAAAGCCAAGAAAAAGAAGCGACAGAGCCAGAACTTGGTATTTTGCAAATCTAGATTCTCATCTGCTTCAATTATCTGTAGGGCAATTAAGAACATCTTATCCTATGTCCAATAAAATATTTCTGCTTTCGAGAACTTCCTTTCTCCCCAATTTGCATGGTTTTGTCTCTCTCCCCCCCCCCCCCCCCTTTTTCTTCTTTTAACATGTGAAATATTCTGGTGCATGGGTTTTAGTTTAGGAAGTCTTGCTTTTTTCTTTTTGTTTCATCAGGACAGAGTTCCATTTGTTCAGCATCTGCACAGGACAACATCTGGAGCCTCAGGAAATTCAGCTGCTCTGTGTATGACGCTTAAATGAAATTACTTTTTCATGCACTTCAGAGGAGTATCAAGAGCATCTCTCTGACCAAACAGGGCCTTTTGTTCTCCTCCAGCAAGTGTTTCTCATTAAAAATGTCATCTCCCTAACAAATTGCTTCATTGCCTTTGCAGCTGGGGTTATTGTTTTCATGGGTTTGTACTTGCGTGATTCTCTAAGGGAGCAGAAAGCTAGGAGAAGTGGGGCTTGGCTTCTTCTCTGTTTGCCCTCTGCGTGCCGTGCTTTGATTTCCCACCTTTGGGGTGGAGTGCCGTATATTTATCTCTTTACCCTCTGGATTCACACAGTGTTCAAGCTGCCAGCTCAGTCCATGGGCAGCACAGGCAGCGGCATCCACGTGGGACCGTCCATGCTCCCACCGAGCTGCTGAGGTGCTCTCTGACCACCCCATCTCCCCTCTCCTGGGGCCCTTGTGCTTGCACAGGAATGGAAGGTGAGAGCAAGGAAAAAAACAAAGTGAGAATTGTCTGTTTAAATCTAGAATATGTAAGATGACTTTTAAATTAGACAAATCTGCTTCCTTTGTAAGAAACATGAAGTTTTGTATTTTTTCCAGTTATTTTTCCCGAGGAGAGTATGCAGGACAGTTGGGTCTGCAAGAAAACCTAAATTACCTAACGGGACTTAGGAAGTGTGCTGTGACTTTTCGTGAAAAATCTGACCAGAAATAAAACTAGAGGCTAAGAGAAGGAGCTGGAGGAGTTCAGAGGGAGACGGCGTCAGTCTGTACCTGCTGCCGCAGGCTCTAGTAGTGCAGAGAGCGTGAGCAACCCTGCAATAAACCTCAGCTAGCAGCATAGAAGTGAAGGGGCTATATCATTTCGGTGAAGAACTGCTTAGAAAATGTCAAAACTTCAAAAAATGTTTTGCAGGGAGGATATTATTTAAACCCCAAACGTAAAAACCTCATTTCTTTCTCACCTCTCACTTTTCAACCAGGATTGCCTCCTTTGTGCATTTTGAAAAGACTTCTCCCCCTGCCCTGTCCCCAACTTGAAGAGATATATGCCAAAATCTGAAAATCACAGAATATTTCAGGTTGGAAGAGACCTCTAGAGGTCATCTAGACCAACCCTCGCTCAAAGCATAGTCAGCTTTGAAGTCTAATTTCAAATGGCAAGTTATAAATAATCTAGAGACTATGTCTCACTTGCATAAGTGTTCACTGCACGGTAACACACCATCTGCTTAACCTGATAGCTATTTTTTTTTTTTTTTTTGTAGGTGACTACAAATTACTCATTAATAATTTCACCAACCGTATAAACTTGCTGGGTAATCAATTTATACAGGCTTATTGCCCAGTTTCACAGTTCTAGTGCTAGTCCACACAGTATTTGCAGTTTTTCTTCAAGCGTTGATTCCCGGAGTTGTGTATTTTCTTGAGAATGCAGGTTTTCAGTTTTCCAAATGGCAGGAGCTACAGAGAAATGTTGAAAGGCTCGTGCCTAAAGAATCATAAACAAGTACGTAAGTAATATCCCCTCAATTTTATAATCCTTCATAAATCTGGTTGTTATTTAGACATTCTGATATTACAAGCTTCAGCTTGTAATTCCAATTTCTCCTTCATTTAAAAAAAGGTTAGGAATAGTTGCAAATTAGGGTTTTTTTTTTCTGTTTTGGTGAGTGGTTTCTTAATGGTGTGGCTTTCTAGGTTTGTTTCTCTATTTCCTCTGGGCCACCAGCAGCCATTTGGCTCAGAAACCACGACAGTTACCTTGGTTGTCTTGGGCACAACTGATTTTTACCACGTTACCTCTCCTCCTCCTCCCATCCCACTTCCACCCAATGAAAAAAATGTCTCTGTGTTAAATATAGCACCAGCCAGCCCTCCTGTGCTGCAGCTCCATTTCAGGCTGTAGCAGAAACATTGGGCACCACACTGTGGAAAATAAGTATGCAGCAGTTGTAAATATACACGTATATTTATATATATAGAATGGTGCTAGAACCCACAGTCTATAATTTGTGGGTGACCTTTAACTACATGAGGATAAACGGTTACAAATGAGGACCTCTGGTCTTGGCTGTTGTAACCTATTTTCTTACTCCTGTTAGTAAATCAAAAAACATGTATATCCATGGGGTTTTTTTAGTGTAACATTTGGCTTAGATTTAAGCTGGGATAACTGAACAAAGTGGAAAACCAAACAAATAAATATGATTATCCTGCAGTGTTTCGTTTCATGGAATCAGGTTCTGAAATAAGCAAAGCGTGTGGGATACTTTAAGGTCTGTAAGACAGACATGTGCTATTCCCATAATGAAATCTACTCCCTGAATCAGGTCTTTGTGCTATTAGGAGCTTTTTCTTCTGTTTATTTTGCTATGAGATTGCATTTTTACTGGAGCCAAGCAGCATGATTTTCAGAGGCTCTTGCGTGATGAGGCTGGCAACATGAAGCTTCTTCTTGAAGCACAAACTATGTATGATCAGAGGGTAAGCTCGGTCTCCAAGATCTAGGGTGTTCCAGGATGTTTGGTTTTGAAATGCGCCCATGAGGGCTATTTGCAATGGGGATGTGCACAGCAATTCAGGAATAGGATGGAAACAAATATGTTCGTTACAGGTAGATCATTAAGTAGCTGTTGGGTGATGGTGACTCCCTGAGGGCAATACGTAGGGAAAACTGGAAGGAGACGTAACACTCAAAAGCTATAAATTGTGTTCCCAACTCCTTTAGCTATTTTTTTTTCCCTATCCCTAATTAAATGTGCACATAAGAACTTTCTCTGCTCTATTTGTTCATCACAACACAGAGAAATAAGTTTTAGCAGGTCTTCCATGACCTTAAGGAGTCAACGATCCTTTGGACTCTTGATTTCTCCACCTAAATTTCAATGAGTTAATTTCTCTGTGGCAGTCTCTGATCGCTGCTGAGCTGTGGCCCATCTGTCTTTGCTTTGAAGCTGGGATATTCTTGTCACAACAGAGAATAAATGTTGGCCTTCATGAATTCATCAGCTTATTACCCATTTATCAGCTTTTCCTGAACAGAGGGAGCAAAATGAAAAAACCCAACCAAAAGTAAAAACCCTGCTAGCCCATCTGAATGTGGATTTCCTTTCTTTCATCTCTCTTTCATCCTTTCTTCATCTCCATCTCCACTAAAACTCATTTAAAATCTCTGCTCTGTCATCTGGGCTATACCATACACACTCGATCTCAAGGTCAGCCGTTTATTTCCTATTTCCTTAGAGTACTTGCCCCAGTCAAATCCCTGCCACATTTTATCTTCCTCTTACCAGTTTGACATTTAAGGCTTTGTGGTTTGCTCCCATAAGCTCAGGAATGCCTTTCCCTGGGTTTGCACAGGTATCCTGACCCCATACGTACGCAGCTAACAGATTTCATAGGCTTCTCAATTCTGGGCGCTGCTGAGTACCTATCTATCTTCTCCGCTTTCACTCTTACAAAGCAAGCTGTTCTTCAGGGTTTCTTCCCCAGAGTGACAGCCCTGCCCAGAGCTCGGTGGCTGCATAGAGCCCTTCACCTAGCTACGGCATCTGGAAGAAGACTGAATATCAGCTCAGTTTCCCTATAAAGACAGTAAGGATTGAGAAGGAAGAATAGAAATAACTACATCTTCCATAGCCAAATTAGCCTCACACAGGAACCCTGGACTGGTGGATGCCCATGAGTCTGGCACCTCTTTTAGTGTCTGCAAGACTGGAAACCTTATTTCAGAAAGCGTGTTTCTCAGAGGTAACTTCACAGGGGAAAAGAAGGAAAGCACTGCCGGCATCATAGAAGAAGGGGTACGTAGGGAGCTAGACAGCATTGTTAATGGCAACAGGTTTTTAATTTGGTTACAGCTCTATAACCAGTTGCAAACAGTGCCGAGACAGCCAGTAAAGTTTTGGGGGGAAAAAATAGCCAAAAGCAGTGGTGATTTCTGAGAGGCCTAGCAAAATGTTCATCTTCTGAATTGGGAAGGGTGGGAAGGGGAAGAGCATTATGAACATGAGTCTTAGGGTTTTTACTCTTGAGAAGAAACAAGCCTAAGGGGCTAGCTTTCAGCTCCTTTGGGCCCAGAGGGGAGATACCATGCTTGGAAAAAACCTGGAGTGCAGGTCTCAGGCAGAAAAAGGCCCTTAGCAAGGGCGTGTGATACATTCCAGATCACACCGTATTAGTGCTGTCCTTAGCGCGGGTTACTGCTCTGCCTTTCTGTGAATCCTCACGTACTGCATTAAACCCATGGGCTCTTTACACAGCCATGATACAGGAATTAATCTTCACAAACATTTCCCTGTCTATACACTCCCCAGTCTCACTTCCTCTCCCGTACAGGTTTAAGGATCTGTGCAGCTCCACAACCTGCTGAAATATTTCCCATTAGTATTTTCCTTGCTTTTATACTGAGCTTCCTGATGGTTTATTCTTCCAGTTATCACAGAGATGTAATATCTAACTGTTTCTCATGAGGAGGAAAAAAAAAAAAGGTTAGCAAAGGTAAGCTTGGGATATCTCTGGTTCTCATCTTCTTTATGGTTAAAAAGTTCTCTTTCCTTCAGATGTGGAGGGATGGTTGATGCTGTGAATGTCATCCTGCTTATGATGGAAAAGGGGAACGGTTTTTGTTGTTTCCCAAAGGTGCTCTAACTGGATTTGTCTCATTTCCTCTGCAAGTCCATTCCACAGCTGCATCTCTTCAGCCAGGAGACACTGTCTCTGGCTTTTGCACTTTGTATTCTGGACTTTGTGATTTGCACTGTTGTGGAGAAGAAGTAAGTATAGCTGTCCAGCCAGTGTACAGATGGAGAGGAGGTTTGCGGTGTACCAGGAACTGCACCAGTTACTCTGAAGATTAGCTCTGAGGACCTCCGTTAGGAAGAGCGGCAGACTAAGCACAGGTGGAAGTCATGGACTGGTTTGCTGTGGGTGAAGACAGGCAAAGCAGCAAGTCACAGGGGAGTCCTGGCTTTCCGTTTGGATTTGCCTTGAGATACTGTGTCTGAGTCATGGACACCGTACACAGCTCCAATACAGACACATCTGGGGACTGCAAGTGCCTTTTCTCTCAGTTATTGAAGTTGTGTCATTGCTATTCTTTTGTTTTTAATATACCTTTCTTGTGCAGGATTCATTATTCTGGCATCTATACCTAAATCCTGCTCCCTGAAGAGGTGGGAAATCTCATTTCCAGGAATTTGTGGCTGTCTCAGTTAAACTCTCAAGAGCTCACCAAGATTAAGGATGACTTTCTGCCCCCACCTCCTCCCTTTCATTCCATTTTACTAAATCCTACATTCAGGTAGACAAGGTGCTCACGTAGAGCCATTCAGCAGAGGAAGAGGCACAGACATCCAGCTGCAGCCCCCTGGGACGTACACTGACCTTCACTGTGGATGTAGTCTGCATTTTTCCCCTTTGTGGCTTCAGCGCTCTTCCCTGCTCTCATGAACCAGTTCCTTCTGATTTACATCTCTGTGGGGGTAGCTAAACTGGTTTCACAGAGTTGCTTATTAAAAACTACTTCCATTATTCTCCGCTCCCTTCTGCTGCCACCTGTTTGCTCATGTTTGAATACAGAGCGGATTGCACATTCCCTGCCCTCCAAGCCCTGGCTCCAGAAGCCCATCTCCAGCTGACTCTACCCCATCTCCATGCTGCCTGGCCCCATCTCATAGCTGGTGGCTAGTACTTGGCAGC
Organism: Burhinus oedicnemus; assembly: GCA_008921705.1. Taxonomy (NCBI): domain Eukaryota; kingdom Metazoa; phylum Chordata; class Aves; order Charadriiformes; family Burhinidae; genus Burhinus; species Burhinus oedicnemus. The sequence continues at coordinate 1,739,217 of VFFE01007675.1, read as the reverse complement.
ACACCTTGTTCTGAGAGGTGTTTCAGTTACTGTTGGGTGAGTGACTGGAATCAGAGTTTGGTTTGGATAAGCTCCCATAAATTGTAACGCTTGACTGTAGGTTATCCAAACTATCTGGGCCTCTTGAGACTCTAAATTGGCCTGGAAGATCCAGGCTGCTTTCTGAGACTTTGGCACTTCCTGATCCCAGAGAAGCTGCAAATAGCATGGCAACAGGCTCTTGCATGAGAGGTCAGCCTTTCTGCTTCTTGTCTCAGCTGGATCCTGCAAAATGAGTGAGAAGCAAACAAGCCCATTAGACCCAGCTACTCAACCAGGTGGGAGCATGGGGGGATTGTAAGGAGCTCTCTGGTTCCTTACACTTGAGGCATACATTGCCAGGACCCGTAGGTTGGCATTTGATAGAGAAGGGACTGGAGAGACTGTCTATTGGCACAAAATTAGATTGGGCACTTCAATCCAGGGGTAAGTCTGGGTGGAGGAGGGATGCTGCACCACAAAAAGCAGCCAATGGAGATGGTTTTGTGTAGAAAAAAAAACCAAAAGAACCAATAAATGAAGCTGTGACTGTCAGATTAAAGTGCATATTTTTGCTTGCAATACAAGCCCTCATAACTGTGCATGTACGATCATCTATAGTGTCACAGCTAACACAGTATCCTGTCTGTAGGGAGGGTAGGAGATTCAGACGTGAGCAGACTGAGCAGTTCCTTGGCAGAGCCTCACAGGTTCCAGCGTGCAGTAGTTCAGTAACTTTCAAGCCAAAAATCTTGTCCACAGCATTGTATTTAATAGCCACTGATGAACCTATCCACCCAGACTTTGTCTATATAGTTTTTAAACACATTAACACTGACGATTTATAATTACTAAGGCGGGACGATTGATGTGGAGGGAGAGGAAGTCCAGGCTTTTACAAATCTCTGTAAAGATCCAGCTGTTAAAAAAAAAAAAAAAAAAAAAAAGGTCAAAGATTTGGGTAGGTTCTTCTGTAGAATAAACTGCTTGTTCTAATAACTGCAGTTGTGGATGGATTCCCTACAGAGTTTGGGGATGGGATAGAGCTTTTACCTGCACTGTCAAGTCTGTGAGACAAAGAAAGCAATTCTCTGACCTGATGATGTCATTTATTTTCGCTCACCTTTCAATCCATTTTTCTTATCTCAACCCAAAAGCACTGGAAAAACAAAATCATTTTGCCAAACATGTACATGAGATGGGAAGGGAAAAAAGAAACCCCCAAACCTACATTCCCATTACATTATAGCATGTTCTTCACAGCAATTTGCAATGTCCTGGTGTTTTTGCTTTATGTACCGCAACCCTCCCTCTCCCCAGCTTTATTCTGATGCACAGTCCTTCCTGCCCACATGGTATTACGCTTCATGTGGACGTCATGAAGATATTGCTAAATCACTGCTGTCTTGCCAAACAACTGGCTCTTGCCAATTTTGTTCTGCCTCTGAAAAGCTACAGGACTTGTCCTGGGCCTCATTCAAACTTCAATGATGTGCTCAGATACAAACACAAAATAAAATGCAGGATACTAACAAGCAGTTAGGTTTTGATTAGTTCTGTGAAAGGGTTAATGTTTTTTTTTTTTTCCTTCTTTTTTTTCACCCTCTAAGGGGAAAAAAAGACAGAGTGAGAGACCCAAGTGGACACAACTAGAACAAAGCCCTGTTTATGATTAGTATGGCTGAAAATATCCATGTTAGGCCAGGTGCAGATGGCTAATTCCCCCAGACTACAAGCCAATTTAAACCATAATTCCTGAGATAGACCACTTTTCCCAACATTAATAGGAACCAGCTGCCTCCTATTAATAATATGGATGATTACAAGAAAAGAAAGTGGGGGAGGGAGTAGTGAAGTTAGAGAAGATATTATTTTCCAGACTGTTGGCTGTGTCCTGCTGAGGACAATATGGAAAGCTATGGAATATGAGTCTTGAAAAACCTGTCAAGTTAAATACGCACAGCGTGTTTGCTCAGAAGAAGGATCGAGTTATCTGTGTACTTCTGTGTTTCGGTGACAAGGTTATTTAAGGGGTAGCAATTGTATTTATTTAGTTATTTGCTGGTTCTTTGCTTTTGCCTTCCCTCCACTGACACTGGATGGTTTTGATTAGCTTCCTAGGAGGGGAGCCCGTTCCCGTTGGTACGTTGAGCCTGGCTGTTCCCACTGAAGCCTGATTTCATGTGAGATTGTAGAGTACATCAAAGCAGAAGGACAACAAATGATCTGAAGTGTTCTACTGAGAGCCTGACTTGCTGGTTCAAGAAATTTGTTCGGGCTTCCATTATCGCTGTGCCAGCGTGAGATGAAACGTGAAGACATGGCAATTCACAGCATGTAATACCAACGTGTCTCAGGAGTGGGTTTTTTTCTGCTTTCTTTACGATTGTTTTCAGGAATCTGAGTAGATCTTATTTTAAAAAATAAACTCCACAACATATGTATTTTACTTGTCTGGAAGACGAGAGGAAAGGGCCCACAATATCAGTCATCTTGGCTATACTCCTTGTTCCCTATGTAGACATGATTCTTAACACATGGATCACTTCTTTGAGATCGATGAATAAAAGCGACTCGCTACACGTCTCTCTTTCCCCTGCAGGAGATGAGTAGGAGCCAATGCCCTTTTCCCAGTTATTCTGCTGGGATTTTGTGGGATTCTTGGAGACGTTTAGCTCATGCAGGCTGCATTTCTTCTTGATCCTTTTGATGATGGTCTCTGGGCACGTGGAAGAAAATCCAGCTCATGGCATTGTAATTCCTGTTGAAGGGTTTGCAAGGGGAATTTTTGACTACCTGAAGATATACATAGATAGAGGAATCTGGGATTCCCCCCTACCCAACCTCAGGCCATCATGCCTTCACAGACCACATGGACCTTGCACGTACTTCCTCCAAATAGACAAACTGCAAGGGACCGTCATAGCCTTTCCTGGTCCTCAGCGGTTTGTAAGAGGAAGTAGGGGAGAATCACAGGTTAGGACTTTGATTCTTTAATACCCTGATCACTTGGCAGTATAACAGGGAGCCAGGAACCATGGTTCTCGGGAAAAATTTACCCCACTTAGACTATCTCCTGACCCTTGCTAGGTTACAGGAAGAGCCCTTTTTGAAGTCAGGAGCAAATAATTTTCTAAATTTCAAACTGAGGTGGTAGGTCTGAGAAAAAAAGTAAAGTACGTATATATCTTTGACCTTCTAGCTAGGCCATGAAACTAAGGATATTCCAGCAACATATCCCAGTGGCAACACTTTATCTTCATTCACATGTCTTAGTAGACCAGCCCTTACATGGGTCACCAGAGCATCTCTATGGGATATTTACTGTAAAGAAGAAAACCTCCACTGCCCATATCCAAACTTCAGAGGAGCATTTAAAGCAGACATGGCACAGGTAATGGAAAAGAGATTATTGATTTTATGTATGTAAATAGAGCATAGTTGAGTTGACAATGTCTCTTTAAATAATTGAAAAATCAGTCTCAGCTGACAGTAGCTCACAAGATAATGAGGCTGGTTGTGGAAGAACGTGAATAATTAGAAAGCGGGGATTCTTGCTGTGTGGAATTGACCCTTGGAGGCTCCAAGAAGGCAGGATTTGTGGCTGCTCTGAAATGCTAGTGGTCTGGTCCAGCATTCCTCTTGTCAATATGAACCTTGTGTTTTTATTGGAAACATGTGTCAAAACAAAACAGTGTTTGAGGCTGCTGCTGAGAGAAGGTGGGCAAGTCTAGAGGCAGCCAACCTGTTTTTCTGTTTGTTGCCAAAAATACCATGCCACTGCTGCCCATTATGCTCAAATGGAAGGACAGATGGAAAGCACCTTCACAGTAAAGAAATTGTTGCTATACAGGTATGTACAGGTCGAAAAATTAATCTTACACTACTGATTCTGACCCTATTCCCTCCTTAATGATGCTATTCCCACTCAGAAAACTACAGAGGTCAGGGTGACTATGGCATCCTGCTATACCTTGGTGAGGCCCAGATTGAGACTTTGTATTACAGTACTTCCCTGAAGAAAAGCTGTTGCAGCAAGCCAGTCCTGATCTTTCCTGGAGGGCAGAGGAGCAGTCTGTAAAGACCTGCCAGTCATATGCAATATTTTACTCCCTGTGGGCTGCCACAACACCTTGAAAACTTTGTAAATTATGAATCTTGGAACCATTACCTGCATTATAGAAAACTCAAAGTAAAGAGGTGAGAGTCCTAGTATCTGATATTTATATAAACAATTCTTTGGATTTGTTAGTTTTCTCTTTCCAGACTTAAAATTATTTTGTTGGGCTGATGTTAAACATCTGCCTTTCTCTCTGCCCTCCTCCTTATCCTACCTCCTGAGATGGTTTTATTTCATGGGTGAATTAAATGGTTTGGAGAGCTAAAGAACCCAATTTGTAATGTGCTTTAGGGGCTTTCAGAATGAAAGGCAGGGATTGAAGTATTTAGTTATTAGTGTCTCCATATTTCCTTCCCTTGATCTACCTACCCCATTGTGTTGTCAGAACTTCACAGTCATGATTTGAGGCAATAATGGTGAAAGCTGGAACATGCGAGCTCTATTTAGACTGAGCACCATCATATTTCTGGACTGAACCTAAGCCTAATTGAAAAGGCAAGTGGATATCTCTGGCAAAAGAAAACACGGCTGTCATAGGCTTTACCAAGTTCAGTTTAATAGAGTAGAATGTGCTCTGGCATCTTTGTTTGGTTTCCATTTTAAATATAAAATTAAAGACATATTTTGTCTGTTGTAGGTTTTAAGGATGATTTACAAACCAAAAAAAGAGCTCAACAGCACTCCAAGGTCTGGTCCTTGTGATGCCAGGAAATAAGTCTCCACTCATCTTAATATCATCTCCGTAACTCTTTGTGTAAGTCTGTTTACATGCCACCTTTCGGGCAGCTGGTATAGTTGTCACCATTCCTCATGGCACCTGTGATCTCTTCTTATGTATTTCCTAATGCTCTTGAATAGTTCAGGAAATAGAAACTCTTTGCATCCAAGTTCCAAAGGATTAGATTGCCAAGTTTTGGATTGGAGGCCCATGGAAGTGGGATGAGAGGATTTTCCCTGGGCCCCATTTCTTCACTGCTGCCACAAGCACAAATAGCTTTGAGACGTTCTCTTTTGAAGGTGAAAATGTCCCAAAAATTTCTGGCAAAACTCAATCTATTTCCATATTCTGAGATCTTTTTCAATTGTCACTGTTACTTCAGACACATTTCTTTCGGTGAGTGTCCATTTCCACTTTAGAAACGGCAGATGATTCTTTTTGTAGTTGATACTCCTTTTTATTAGCTTGAACCACCTTGTGATGATTGTCATGTGCGCTTCAGAATGCAGTTTATGGGAAAGTTTTGCCCCTAGTAATAATTTTACCAGAAAGAAATTCCCTTATTAATTAATTACACAAGCTTAATTGATTCTTTAATGGAATGCCAAAAATAGATACCCGTTCTAGAAATCTAAATCCACTTGTGGTCTTTGACTGAGGCCTTTGGTTTTATTTGTGTCTGATGCATTTTTGTGTCCTCATTGCTCCCTGAGCAAAGACTCTGCTATGAATCAAGTGCATTTTGGGAAAGGTTATTACAAGATAAAAAATTCTGGAGATCCTCAGATTCAAGAAAGAGGATCTGATAGCAGGCAGACTGAGCTCTGGATGGCTCCATTTGAAGACCTCATCTATCAACTAGGAATTGGCACAGGCAGCCCTTGGATTACAGTGTAATTATAAGCACACTCTTCTCGCGGTGGTGGCACAATTGTTTTGAAACTAGGCAGATCTTCTATGTTTACTATTTGGCAGGTTCTGTGTTTTTGGCTGGCAGCCACGCTGAAATGTGTTTAGTTTTAATTGACAGCCATGGTCAACACTGCAGATCCCAGGTAGGTACTACTAATCCTGACAAGGCAAGGCAGAAACAGGCAGCAGGCTTGTTTTCCAACTAGCCAGAGACTCAGTCTTCGGGAAAGCAAAGGCACTTTGACTCTAGACAATTCACCTTCAGGGTCTCAACCTCCAGCCTCGTATTTGGCACCTCTTTGTGAGCAGCCCATGGCTACGGTCCGTAAGCTGTTGCAAGCAAAATGTGATGAGCTTTGATACAGTGGGAAGCCAGGTGCTCGTACCCTTGCACAAAAGATCTTGTTAGAGCAGAGACACCCAGAGTTGTATTTTCTTGGATTTGAGACTTGAAAGCAAGAACAGTTACACACAGACCTGTAGTTTAAAATATGAGACATTCCAAGAGTGCATATGGTTAGATTTATGTAAGCCACAGTTTGTAATGGTTTAGATTTACCCTCCTAGTCCTTGTGAGAGAGTCTCAGCCTTGCTCTCAAGAGAGTAACATAGAACATTTACAAAAGTTAAACAAAAAGAATAGCATATGCACAGACTTACGATGGCTTAGTCATGACATCTAATTAGGGACAGCAGTGATTTCTGTGAACCACAAAAACGCTAGTTTCAGTTGGCATAAAATTCCACAGAATAATACTCGCGACTATCTCTCAGTCTATCTGTCTCTCTGTCTATCAGTTGTGCTTGTATGCTTTATTATTAGTGATGCATTCCTTCTCATGTTATTGTCTTCCTTATAAGATAATTTCCCAAGGAATTCTTCAGCTTCCCCTTAGGTGCCTTGCATTTTAAGTGGCTGCTTAACAGAGCTCCATGATAAAGGGACTTGTATTTATGGAGAAAAGTTTGCACCTGGGTATCAGGACAACATGCCTCTTATCAGCGTTTAAGTCTCACCTTTATTAACAATTTATGGCTTCGATGGAGAAAAAGAAACAGTGTCAAGTTAGTTACTGCCAAAAGAGGACACCGAAGGTAGAGATTTACTGTGCAAAGAGAGCCAAGGAAATTTGATGTGTCACCTGGGAGTAAACGGGACGGTTGTTCCATCCCTGTGTTGTGGGATCGCCCCTGTAAGAAAGCAACCCAGACCCCGACAGCTTCAGAACATGACTTCAGTGAATCATGGTACTCCCCAGCCTCCAGATATAATTGCTGGTGGTATCTCTGCAGAGAGACATCTTCAGAACAGCACAGCATTTATGAATTTGGGTTATTTCTGAGAGCTGGTTTTTGAATCTGGGGGAAGTTGAAGAATATCCTCCAGTTGCTCATTTTTTAATGGGGCTGCGAGATCGAGGTGGAGACTTGGCTGTTCCAGATTTTCCAAAAGGCATTTCCAATAGTAGAGTAGCCCTATTTTCTCCTTCAACAGGTCTTTAAACTGTGTAGTACTCGTTCATCAGCCTCAGACTTTGATTTGGCACTGCTATGTCGTGCAGATGTAGCAATCACATTTGCAAGCCTGGAACTAATTAAAAATGGAATATTTTAGATCAGTCATGGTGAGTGTGGCCAGATTTACAGGGAGAATACAAGGGAGCTTAAGGAGCGGAGTGATCTAGCCTTTTAAAAATGTTCTTCCTTCAGCATTGGTACATTACCTACAGGCCAATTGGGTTGGTCCTGTACAGCACTGTCTTTATGCACCCTCAGGCTGGTTAAAGTGAAGATTTAAGGAGACACAGGCGTTTCATGGTTTGCTACATTTCAGATGCATGGAGGATCGGCTCTAAAATCTGCATGGCAAGATGTTGCTTTTTTAATTCTCTTTTTTTAAGAGGGCATGGTTGCCAAGCCTGTCCATCAGTTTAACAAGAGACAATGATTTAAATGCAGTGGGGAATAGAAAAATCAGGAGATCAGAACAAAAACAGGTGAGGAGAGAGATGTGGTTCTAGCCCTGTAGCAACCATATGTCTGATAGCTTCACAGAATGGGGCAGGGCCATCGTAGGTAATACTGTTACCTAAAACTTGGAGGCTGCACTGATTTCCACAAACCTTTCCAATCTGATGAACTCGGTTTGTGAGTGACTGAAGAGAGAGCTCGCCTGCAGGCAGCGCCGCAGGGTCTTTGGGGAGGAAAGATTATCCATGGAGCAATTATATGGTAGGTCACCATCATTTTCTCCTTGCTCAGCTCAATATTTTCTAGGCTTTGCTGCTCCTGGTTGCCAGCTCGGCACCTGCTCTGCGCTGAGTCAAGCTTGGAAACAAAGAAAAAAGCCTACGGTCTCTCCCACGGTGTAGTCAGGGCTCATTATGGACCAGAGCTTTTTCCCTTTGCACCTCTCCGACAGCCTGCTCTAGCTGTGACTGGCAAGTGGTGTGCCATGACACCAGTCACACCCCAATTACACCACTCCTCACGGTCTGGTGGGGACATTGGGTTCCTGCCACCACTGCTTTGCATCACCTGGTTGTCTCCTGGGCAGCACCTGGCTGTGGGTGCCTTGAGTCGAGATCTCTTCGCTGTGTGCAGACTCTCTAATGGGCTCTTTGATCAGCTCCTCGGAGACTGCCCCCGGGAAACTAAATAAATGACAATAATAAGGCTGTGCCTTAGATGTTCCTGCTGCTGGAGAATAGAAAGCTTACCTGCATGTTGTCATTCAGGTGTGACACTCCTTGTAAGATGCTCAGGCGGCAAAGTCTGTTACTGGTTTGTATATAGGAAGGTGACTTTTCAGTCCTGGTCCCCACCAAAAGCTTGTGCTTTACAAACCCCAGGCTAAACAAATAATTTGGTATCATATAGTGATTTTTTTTTTTTTTAATCCCTAAAGACCTTTAAAATAGATTTGTAGACAAAATGGTAAAGTGTTGAAAGCAGGTGGAGACACTGCGGTGGGAAGGTGACTGGGGGGGATGTCTCCAGCCATTTGCACCCAGCTTTTCACTCCAAGGGACGCACTGTCACCAAAAGGCCCCATATGGTTCTGCTGAGGGTATCCAGCAAATGCCTCACTTTATCAGCCCACCTTAAAGAATAACAAATAACAAATCAACTTTCCTTAAACATGGCATGTCTTGCAGCCTCTGCAAGGGGTTCTTTGCAGCACGGCTTATATTACCATTAAAATGATTTAACTGGAACCTCTGCTCAGCAGCGTTGTAGGTGACATGTTCCCTAGCTGCAGTGTATCCAAACAGATTGTTGCAAGACCTTGAATAAACACTTTGTAAGTCTAGGTCTGAAGCAATATACATCAAGCAGCATTTATTTTATGGGTGCCAACTAGTTCTTATGTATTCCTGACAGAACAGGCAATGTTTTCTATCAAATCTGGTGGATGTAAACAGAATACCTATTAATAACGTGGCAGGAACCTGACTAACTGCAATATTTATGGCTCATGCATATGAAAGTCTCATAGATAGTTTGCTTATAAAGAGTGAATGACTTCTGCGGTTAATTTTTGAAAACAGTAAGAGAACAAGAATAATTTTAAACATTTTTCTCACAGGCATACCTACCCACACACTTTAATTCCTCTTGTATTATGAAGGATTGGTGCTTTTCTCAGAATAGGCTGAATGCAGAGCTCATCAAAGCCAGCCCATCCATTGATTTCAAGAAGTTTAGCATTAGGGTCAATACAGTGCAGTAAAGAATTGGACTAAAGCATGCAAGATCTAGCAAAAGGAGCAAACTCCCAGGGTCCTTAGTCCTTATTTTTTGCATGTTACTATGGCAAAATCCCAAGTTCATCAATTGATTTCAGCGATGAGTTTAAACTGTGCTGAAATGGAGCAAGACCAGGTCTTGGCCGGCGTGGCAGCCATTAGGTGGTGAGTTGTGTGCTAAGCACCTTAAAACTGAACCTCATCCAAACCCCAAGTCTGCAGAATGGAGATGGAAATTTCATGAAGCGAGGCTTCGGCTTGGGTATTCTTGCTCGTTTTTGCTTTCACACAAATTAGCAGAGTTCTAAAAACAGTTTCTAACTCTCATTTCTACTGGCACGGCCGCTATTGATCATGTCCAGAAAGAGAAATGGAAAGACATGACAGAATTGGCAATGATCCTGAGCCATGGAGTTTGGATCTAAACCCCGATCCAAACTTTGCTAGAGAACAGAAGGGTTTTTTTTGTATGTGGAGATTTGATTTAATCTCTTGTACGTGCATGGAAAATCTATAGCACGGGAGTATGGCTTTTTCTCAATGGATAAGATCTATTGGATCTGGTGCTCTGAGGTGACTGGCTTGGTGAAGAAACTTTTAACCTGGGAAGAGTGGCTTGAGCAGCAGCATCTGCAAGGGAGAGGGGTCTCCAGTCATGGGAACCAGGAAGGCAAAGAACATTCCCAGAGTTCCCAAACATGGCCCAGCTCAGATGTCTCATCTAGCTTTTTTCCAGAACAGTCTGGGTTTTTTTGGTTGTTCGGTCAGCTGGAGCAGGTATAGTACTTAAAACCTGGTTCACAAATGCTCCCATGAATAAGCTGGAAACTTTAGTCAGCATGAAGATTTTGGTCACATTATGATTAATACCTGCCCAATTTCTGCAGGTTTTTTTGGTTGTGGTTTTTTTGTGTTGTTTTTTGTTTGTTTGTTTGTTTTTTTTTATGAGTTGCAACTCATTAAACTCCTTGTTTTCAGCCAGATGTTTGTACCTGGAAGTGCATTTATTATTATTTATTATTTGTTGGGGTTTTTTAGTTTTAAGATCTTCAATGTCTCCAGTCCAGAAACAGAAATATTAGCATGTGATTGAGCCAACGAGCATAATCATTATTATTAAAATCAACTAACAAAGTATCATACTGTACAATTTGCAAAAAGACAACAGTTTGGCAATTGCTTGTCCAAACTGTATGGTAAATATGTTCCAGTAATGAGTGGCTTAGCAGAAAACAGGAGAGAAAAGACCACAAATAAAATCAATATTATTATAAGTGTTATTTGCCACAAGTAATTTGAAAAGCTCCATTTTCATCCAAAACATTTGTTTCAAATTATACGCTGACATATTCTGGAAATAACTATGATAGACTATTTTTAAATTAGTAGTACACAAAGGAGTTTCTTCTTTATGTCCTTTTTCACATCAACAGTTTCTGGTTTCTGATGTGCTAAAATAGGCTTGGATAGGATTTATATGTATGTGTGTATTTATGCATGTAGACACATTTATTTATTTTCTGATTTGCACTACAGAATTGTGTGCTTTGGGAAGCAGGTGGTTTCCAGCATTTGAAGAGATCTGCATGTTAAATGAGTTATGTTTTGTATTGCAGGGAAGTATTGCTACATGTATTTTCATGACATTCCTTTCAGGAACTCTTTTTGAGTTCATTTCCAAAATGCTATAAAAAAGTGATTTGCTTTCAGAAAGGAATTGCTCAGCTAAAAATAATAAATATGTTATAGCTAATGTGGAAACTAAATATGTCAGAGGTGATGTGGAAAACATTGGAGCAGACTGAGCTGAAAGGACAAATGATCCCAAGGAGTCGTCAAACGAAGCTGTTGCAGAAGGTCGAACTTTTACCAGAGTCAGGACAGTTTGGAAACCACAGATGAAAGACCCTCGTTTCCCATGGAGGCTTCAGGAGAACCCAGAGACTTTCTGCTGGCTTGAGTGCATGAGTTGGTCACTGCCTGGACAGCATATCTTCACATTGCCCCCTTCTGGGTGAAGGATCAGTATGTCAGTGATGCCTCAAGACCTGCATCCCCGTTATGGGATGGCCAAGAGTCCCACGGAGGCTCATGCGAGCTGGGAACACTACGCGCTTACAGCTTCAGTGGCAAACACACACCCGTGTCCAGGATAAGCATTTTGTATGATCTTCTCTACAGGCTTTAACAGTATTGGAGATCTCTGAAGGAGCTGAGGTTTCCTTATTGTCATCCCAGGAAGCCTTGATAGAAATGCAAATCAAGAGTTGCAGTTTCAGCAGTGCCTGTATAACTGGCTGATAGTCCTGGAGGATGCCTGCCCTGTCCCCATCAGCATACAGTATCCATACCCCAGGGGGTCTGTCATGACTAGATGCACTGTCATGTGTCTGTTGTTTTCCTGGTTTTACCACCAAGTATCACATTGGTTAAGGGTTGACAGACAGCTCTGATGGGTGTCATCTGTGCTTTTGAGAGTGTCCATCTTACCAAATCTCTCCGATCAACTCTCCAGCTTGGCTACCGAAATGAAAATTAAACATCCTACCCACCAGGAAAACTAATTTGAAAATACATTTTTAACCCCAGAGCAATCTTCTACCTGCAAACTTAATTGTGTTCCTTTAAGAAGATGTAATTAAGTATCCTCATGGCAGACCATCAGTTTTTACAAAGCATCTCTAGAGCAGATAGACATCATTACTAATACAATTCTTGGAGGTGCAGGCAGGAAAATAAATTGGTTGTCATTGGGACATCATCAATATAATGAACATCTGACATGTAGACTGTTTGTTTCAGATGAAGCAGACATAGATGAGGGGGAAAAATTGTTAATAAGAACAGCAGACAGGACATTGCAGACTGTATCTGTCTCATGAAATGTTATTTGCTGCCAACACATCACAGTAAAGAAAGCCTGGTCTACCCGGGAATAGATGAGAAAAATAAAGTGAAGAGACACTTTCAGGTATGTCCCGAGAAGCTCTGCTGAATAACGCAGTTTGAATCTTTGACTTTTTTTATTGCATCTCAGAAGCTACTTTCATTTCAGGCAGGAAATTGGTAGTTTGCCTGTCTTTTATTTCCATTTACCACTACAGCAAAATTGAACCTTTGATTTTTGGAACTATACCATCTCCAAGAGAAATCAGTAGCTAACATTGTCATTCAGACAAATACAAAGCAGAGCTGGTTCAAGTTTTGCAAAGTCTACAGGGAAATTTTGACATGCAGAAATGAACACCCAAATGCCCTCAGCTGCCTCGAGGATTTCCGGCAGCGTCTGCAGGATGCAGGGGAAAAATTCCAGGGTTAAAAACAGCTGAAAGTGTTCCGTGATAGTGTCCCAGCTCAGCACTCTTTAGTCTCACTCGTCTTATGTGGATTTAAGCATGTGTTTATTGTTAAGGGTAGATGGTAAATTCAACAGGAACCCATTGCTTTTACAAGCAGGACCATAGCTCCTTTTCTGATTCATGAATTATTTGGGAAATGAACCTAGACTCTTTCAAGGTTTTCCTTCCAATACTCATTAACAAGTTTGGACGACGTATGCTCTTTGATTCAATTGTTTCCTATTCAATTTATGTGATGGGTGAACTAAACCACACAATATAATTCCTTTTCCCAGTTTTAGATGACTGAAACACACTGAAGGAGAAAATTTTCACTTTGTTTACTTGGAAGAATTTTGAATGAACGGTTGCTCATGTCAAAGGGATTAGCGAAGGGATTTATCAACATAATCGTGCAGATCCCCACTTGTCAGGATATGTGTGAGCTAAAGCCCCACAAGTCAGAGCAAACTACAAGAAGCAATGCCATGAGACAGCATCCTTGTGCAACTAGAGCAGCTCGAAGCACCGTGCACACTCTGAGCTGATGAGGAGGTATAAATAACCCGCCTTGTGAAACACATTTGGCCAGAGAATGCACAGTAGATGGCATAAAAGTTTACGTGGAACCTGAAAGGGATAGCTAAACCTCAACAGGATCAAAAGTTCAGATAAACACCTTAACACTCAGATATGAGCGTGAATGCTCTCCAAACCTCTCCAAGCCATCTGGGCCCAGCTTATTAACCTGGTAGTGTTACGACAAATGGTTTTCTCCCAAGGTTTCTGATGCTTCCTGCTGTTTGACAGGCAGGAAATACCATCAGAAGAGCCTTTCTCACTGGAGTTCTTAATTTTTGGTACAAGAGAGAATCAGGAAGTGCAGAGGCAGCGTGAAAGTGAAAACCAGTGTGCTGGGATTGGGATGGGGGGGAAGAAGGGATATCGAGAAGGAAAGTTCATCAAGTTAGGAGGCTAGGCTTGAGAGGCATCAGCTCATGTGGGAATGGGCTGCTGTACTGGGCAGTAGCAGGATGTGCTTCTGGAAGAGTGACTTGCCCCACTCGTTGGTCCAGCCCAGGTAATAACATTTCCCTGTGACTGGGGAATGCAGCAGGATGAGAAACTTTGTTGAGATGAGAAGCTGCAAATGCAACTCTAAAAAGACTTTGCAGCTCTAAAAAGAATTTTCTACGTAAGAATCCCAAATCAGTAACGTTATTCTTGATGCTGTTGCTGCTTCACAGTGTATCTGGCATCCTGAAAAAACTCGTCATCTATTGATTTTTTTTTTTTTTTTAAATTTTTGCATGGATCTAATTAAACACTGGGCTGCCTGCTAGCCTGTGCTGCATCACCTCATTGCTCCAGGGTGACAGGACAGCAGCAATCGCCCCTGATGAGGGATTCAGTGGTGTACGGCTGTGCTGCTTTGCTACAGCATAAGCAAATGGAGGATTCTTTGTGTGCAAGGCTGAGGCTGTGTTCACATGTGCGTGAACTCTCCGAAAGCAAACAACTAGCCTTTATAAAGCCAAATTCCAAGCAAGAAAGGCAGCTCAGCAGCTGTGAAAGGTGTCTCTGTGTTTCATTGTTGATAAAAGTACAACCCACGGTGACTCAAACCTCAGGATGTGGTGGGAAGCCGAGAAGAAAAGAAAGATAGAGAGTGGGGGAGAAAGGGGAAAAAACAAACCTTCTCAGGATGAGGAGTTCAGACACGCCAGATTTCTTTGGTGCAAACACTGCTGTCATGAGCCTTGCAGACATTTAATGTTTGATTCCCTGCTTTCTTTTCACTTGGCACCGAGCGTGAAGATTTTGAAAACATTATTGCAAAGTGTTTTAAATTGCAAAGCTGACCTGTGAGTGCCATAAACAGCATCTCCTTCACATGCTACAAGTTAACAGCGCAGGCAGGAACCTGCCATGTGAGGGCTGTCACCAGTCTGTCATTAACCTGCGTCTGCTCACAGGGACATAAACGTCGATGATCATTTTCCTCCCCAACTCCCCTCCACTCCAGCCCTTTCTTGAACTCTTCTGGGAAGGCAGAAGACAGCTGCCTGAAGGACAGGGACTTGGCATGGAAAAAGGGAAAGGTAAAATCTAATCTGGAAGCCGAATACTAAAAGTAGGCATCGATTTCCTATCAGAGAGGTGAAGCGTTCAAATTTGCTATGCTGCTTTGGCTTGAAAGGCATTTACCCAGTCATCGGGACTACCAGGCGTGCTGCATTCAGATGAGATCACAGAATCATGGAATCACTGGGGTTGGAAGGGACCTCTGGAGATCATCTAGTCCAACCCCCCTGCCAGAGCAGGGTCACCTAGAGCAGGTTACACAGGATGGCGTTCAAGCGGGTTTAGAATGTCTCCAGAGTAGGAGGTAATGCTTCAGGATTCGTTCTGAGGCCCCAGATTTCACTCCACCAGCTCCAGCCATCTGGCTTAGGCACGGCTTCTTGCTGAAGCAGCAGGAGTGACTTGAAGCTTGGTGGCCTCGGTGTTTCTCCTGTGATGCTGTTGTCAGATATTTAGCTATGGGAGCACTAGCTCAGCCAAGAGGAAGCAACGAAACTATCCTATAACAGATTGTACCTAACTAACAGAAGAGGTCTTCTTTCTGTTGAAAATGTGTTTCCTTCACTTGCAGTGAAAGAAGAGTGTGGCTACGATATGAATGAAGTGAGAACAGAATGACGAGAGAAAATGGCCTCGAGTTGTGCCAGGGAAGGTTTAGATTGGATATTAGGAACAATTTCTTCACCGAAAGGGTTATCAAATGTTGGAACAGGCTGCCCAGGGAAGTGGTGGAATCACCATCCCTGGAGGTATTTAAAAGACAGGTAGATGTGGTGCTGAGGGACATGGTTTAGTGGTGGTTTTGGCAGTGTTAGGTTAATGGTTGGGCTTGATGATCTTAAAGGTCTCTTCCAACCTAGGTGATTCTATGATTCTATGATGTAAGGGATGAAGAAAATAAGAAATGGAGCAAATTGCATGAAGGCTGTATGGGCTTCTCTGTAGCATTTACTGATAGGAATAATACAGGTTCTCCTGTCAGAAAATCAAACCGGTTGAGTTGACAGATGTTGATTCCGCATGGAGGCACAGTGCCTGCTCTCCAGAGGAGGATTTACAGAAGTGAACCTGAGCCTCTGCAGCAGTGGTTTTCACATTGCTGCTGCTGGGAATCCAGGAGGTACTCAGACAGGGTACATGGAACATAACTAAGAAAGACGAGTCTGTTATTGACAGGCATACATTGCTACACCTCCTCCATCAGGCCATTACGGTGGCCCGCAACTGGAGGGAGACTAAAAATGAACGCTCTGTCCACAGTGAAGGAGGAGCTGGGCTTCAAGAGTTGGTTCAGAGCAGGAGCCAAACCGAGCTGCTCTGCATCATCTTCACTGGTGATGACAGGTGACTTCAGTGTCCCTGGGGGAAGGTCTGCCTTTGAGAATAGCAGGTTGTGTCTGGTCTCTTTTAACCTCCAAAGAGTTTGAACAAGTTGTGTGAGATCCGAGTGGCTGGAAAGGACCAGACACAGGAATAATTGCAGTGGTGCTACCAAGGTACCTTGGCAGTCCCTGACACCTGATCTATGCCATGCGTTGTGGTCTTTGGTCTTTAATGTTCAGAGATACGGACTGCAATCGGGAGCGTATCACACGCAGCTCCTCCAGTGACTGCTCGCAATGGGCATGGGCAGAAGCTGTAGCGTTGGCATAAGCGGAAACGTGAGCTAGCTACTGCCACCTTCTTCTTTGCTTTTGGCTTAGCTCTGAAGCATTGTAACAGCACATTACAAAGCTAAATGAGAAATATTCATTTTAATAGTCAATATTCAAATGTTCTTATACACATACACACTTACGTACATGTGTGTGGATAAAATACATATATAACATAAATATGTTCATTTATCAGTGCATTTCCTGAATGGCTGTGGTTTTTTAATAGCACTATTCCTTTATCTCCACAAATGAATAATACTATTAGATCTGATCTCTAATTATATTCTGAAAATAAACCCCCAAACCTTTCTGGATGTCTTTATTTAGAACAAAAGGCAAACAGAACAACCAAAAGAAAACAAAGTGGTTGATGGAGCCTAGCTGCCCTCTTGCTGGTGGTTAGGAGTAGAACTGGGTAAATTAGTCACTGCAAACATTTGATGATTTTAGACCTGTCTAACTTTTCTCAGTATCCTGCAAACAGGCTTTATTTTTTGTACATATTTATATTCTTTGAAATTTTTTGATACATATTTTGTATAAACATGTTTCAACACACTGGTAGTAAAGTAGTTTTTAGCTGTATTCAGGGCTGTTAGCAGTATTTGTGTGACATTCAGTAGGTCTTGTAAATCATGTGGTGCTGTATATGCTTACACTTGGATAACTGAAAACACCATAAAACAGAGAGTGAAAAAATCAGAGATTTTTAGGTGAACACATAGGCACTTGCCTAAATTGTTGCAAGGAAGCAAGAGTGGACAGCATGAGCCAGTGTTGGTTAAGTAAAAATGAATGGGTGGTTTTAATCCCCCATAAATGTTTCTTTTTTCCAAATTATGACAAAGTTTTAGATCATTTTTAATGGCATAATGCATGTTCAAAGATATTTCACCTTTACTCATTTTTTGTTGTGATGATTTTCACAGGAACGAAGTAAGCCCTTGTTGTAATGCAACTGTCTCTGAGGTGAAGTACTTCTGGTTAACTCCAGCACAGAAGCAAATCAGATCTGTGCCTTAGACAAAGAAGCAAAATCAGGAAAGGAGAATTGGATAGAGAAGAAGAATTTGGCTTGGGAGGGAACTCTTCAGAAAGTACCATGAGATCTTCAAGAAAGCTGTGGGATCAGAGCTTCGAGTGCATGTAAATTGCCTGAACTGCATGAGTGAGCTTTAAGGAGACCAGTAACGAAAGAATAATATGGCTTACAGGGTACATTGGCCCTGGAAAATAGAAGCATTGTACAAGTGGTTTCACCTCCTTTGACTGCTGATACCCAAAAGTGATGTACAATTACTTCATGTCCGAGTTGTTTTGTTGTACGAGACACAACGACTTCACTTTAAACCTGGTTAAAGAATAAAACAGGAGAATACAGCAATTTCTAAATTAACCATTAGCTAAGCAGCAAGATTTTCTCAGGCTGTTTTGAGAGAAGAAAAAAAGTTTTTATTAAAAATAGTAGTTTAAATTTTTGCCTCAAGGGCTGGAAACCTATTTTTCAGGCTGTTTAACTTCTGTCATTCTCGGTGCATCTGCTCAAATTAGCTTCAGACAGTGAAATAAATAGGAAATATTGCCCAAGGGTCCTTGGTTCTGTCAGAAGAGACTTTTAAAAAAGTGGTGGAGAGGAAGCCTGATTCATGAAGGCTTGCCGAGTCTTTTTCCTGACATGAAATCAAAACTGACTGAGGTTAAGTTCATTCAATTATCACAAACACCCCAGTGTAAAAGAAAACCCATAATGCGATGATACTGGATTAAAAGTTCAAGAGAAGATGTGGTGTGAACTTCCCCAGGTTTGAATTCAAAGTTTCAGCAAATGAAAAAGAATGCCAAGAAAATCTGGGAAACTGGTTCAGAGAGGGGGGGAAAGAAAAGATTACGTGTTCACAGTACAGAATGGCAAAGCAGCCAAGATATTTGTTGCAACAGATTTGTTGACCTTATCCTATGGGCCATACATTAAGATCATCATGTTTCTTCATGTTAGGACATGTTAATGTTGATTCTAGAGAGCCAAATGGAGGGAGAGCTTGGACACTCATACATCTTAACCACAGCTCACTGGAGCATCTCCCCTCAGGCAACACTTTGAACAATTCTGTCCTAATAAACTCTGTTCATGACAAAATCCTGGATACTTGGTTCCTTTTCTCTTAGTGTACTACCAGACCATGGAAGCATCTTTGTTTTCAGACTCCTTTCTGTACCAGTCTCCTCTCTGCCCATTTTCACAAGAAAACTCTTATCATATGCAATGATGTAAAATATTAGCATAAGAGTGATATATTACGTATATACATGACCATGGCAAGATGTAATAGCATCTCCTCATCTTTTAAAGTCTTTCCTCCCTCCCTGCTGTCCATGGTTTTATTCCTGGTGGGTTGGCAAAGCCTCTTCAATCTCTATGTTTGCAGTAGATGAGAAGTACAGGGTAACTCATGCACTGGCCACTCAGAAATGGTGATGGTTCTTGTATAGGTGTCTTACGTATCTTAACCAACCAACCAACCAAAAACCTACCTGAAAATGAGCAACGCAAAGCAAGACTATCCAGGCTGGGACATCCCCAGAGTTATTCCCGTCTTTCCTCTGTAGATCTTCTGGCCCCTCTGACAGTGTGGTCCCAACGCTTCTGGCAAGGCAACTTAATTTCTCCATCTTTGCAATGGTCTTACCTTTCTGGATGTATGTTGATGACTGCTGGGTAGGGTAAGGGACCTATCTGTGGCACACAGGTTAAGGAGGGTAATTTCTGATACCAGCTCTTTACAAGCAACAAGTTGACGTGACTCCCTACCCCCAGTCTGTTTCCATTTCTACTCCTGGTATTTTACTTCCTTCCTGCAGTCACATCCTTTCCTAAATGGTCTCTGGTACCTAGTATTTAATTCACATGTTGTTCCCCTGTATCCTCTCTGTGCGTGAATTAAACTGTTATCAACAATAGAAGCTTATCTCTTCTTCTTTATTGAATCTGGAGTTTGCTAATACATCCATTACCCTTATATCACAGAAAACAATTAACAGATGTGTTTGTTCATAAAAGAATCAGTTTATCTTGGTTAAATGTTTGTATTTCACAGCACAAAGCCTTGCACAGCACACCTCTGGTCCAGAGTCCTTCTGAAGCACCAAGAGCATCCTTCAGGTCACGCAGGAAAGCCATCCCTGTAAAGTGACTTAATTAAAAAAAAATATTTTTGTGTCACAAACATATCTTGCTATCACTAATGATTTTTCTCTAAAAGTTAAATTAAAAAATGTCTAAAATCAGCATGGAAATACACAGGCAATAGAGACTTAATCATGTTTTTATCTAATTTGCACCTCTGATATTTTGGGAGAAATTAAAATACACTTCACAGCTCTCTCTGACATGCACTTTAACTATGATCAACATTTCTAAGTATCATAATAATGATGATGATGATAACAATGGTCACTCCTTCCCACCTGTTTGCTGCAGGAAAAGAGCTGACTGCAACAGGATGTACTATGAGTTAGATTTGTTCCTAGATTTATTCCTCCCCTCTTAGAGGTAAAATAGGTCAATATTCTATTATAGTCCAAACATTATTAACTTTCTTTCTCCATATGTTTTGATATTCCAGTGGAAAAGCCCGGTGAAAATCAAAATCAAACTTCAGAAAAATGACTCATCTCAGGTGTAGTTTTTAAAGTTTTCTCAATCCATATTTTCCTCTTTTTTTCCCTCCAGGGTTCCTGTGTGTATGCTCTTTGCTTTCTCAACAGAAAGGAAAAGGAAAACAGAAACTGAAGACTGAAAATGGAAGAAAACAAAGCAGATCCTGGTGCTTGTGGTTATTCTCATTGGGAACCTCCCCCTCCCCCAATATCTTTCCCTAAACCAAATAAACGTTGATATTATTATTTATTGCAATACCAGCCCCTTTTTAACAAGTGTTACTCAGGAAAGACGTGCCTTTCCTGCAGTTGTGTTGGAAGCCACACATTCCAAAATCTTAGCCCTTTCTTTGGGACAAGAAAGGAAAACGTCCAAGTGCCAGCGTGTGAGGGTATTTTCTGCGTAGAGCAAAATTCTTAGTAGACAGCCACATGTATTAAAGCAGAACTGCTATAAATGTCTTGTCCGTTTATTCTGATTACCGTAACAGAGAGCATTCGCTGGTTTACACCGCCTTCTCTGACAGAAGAGAAACTGCAGTAAAGGAAAGAAATTCTTCCGTCTGCGTCCAAGGTTCAGGCAATCTGTAAGAAAGAACGAAAACAACACAGAGAAACAAGTATCTCATTTCAGCAAGGTCTGAATCATTATCTGCAACATTTTGGATGATTCAGCATGTTTCTTGGCTTTTTTTTTTTTTTTTCATTACAAGGGTTTTTTCTGTGAAAATGAAAGCATAAGGAGCTGAGGTTATTCATGCCTCTCACTTTTTTCTCTGCTGTACCTGAAGTCCTAGGCCTACTTTTCCTCTTGCTGACTCCAGGATAAATCAGGCGTAGGTGCATTGGAGGCCCAGTACCGGAGAAACACCAGTATGGAACAGGGCTGAGTAGAGACACATCACTTACTGGGTGTTACATGTCTCCAGTTCACTGCAGAGACTACAGACTGGGAATAAGTAGCACATGTAGAAAAATCCAGAAGAAACACAGCAACTTTTTAGATGAAAGGGCTTGATTTTTGGATTTTGGGAGGGCAATGAAAAGAAGGGAAACAAACATAATCAAAAACAAGAATCCTTTCCAAGGAGCAACCTTTTTCTTTCCCCAGCCTGAGTATGGAAATCTATTGCTCCTTATTGGAAAATAAAGCTGTGAATGCAGTATTAAAAACTGGACTGATAAATGTCTTAACCTTTCGATTTCAAGATGAGAACAGGAGTTTTAGGATTAAGCATATTAATTGTTCTACTGATATGTGACATTCACTATCGAGGGTCAAAGGTTTGAAAGCAGTCTCAATTTTTTTTACTCACAATCTACTACAGAAGCAATTAATTATAACCATAAACTGGAGGCAAGAGGGGAGAGAGAAAAGGAACAGCTGGAGTAGGTAGCAAACAGAGAGAAGTGGGAGGAAATGAAATGGAAAAATACACATAACCACATTTGCTGTAGGAGAAAAGTATGAACTTGGGTTCTTTGAAAATGTTCTTGTTGACAGGAACCTGGAATTTTTATTCGCCATCATTTCTTTCTCCGAAACTATCACTTTTTACTTCTTCCTCCAAAAATATCACTCAATATTTCACATAATTTACATCCTAGGGAATCTTCATTCCCTGCCTTTCCCCCAGATGTGTGAGATGAGAGCTAAAATATCTAGATTTTCTACAAATGGAATGAAAACTCTAAATCCATAACAAATATCACTGATAATGTACAGAAGGATAAAATCATGTTTTCATGATTTTATGAGGTTGGATTGTTTTTTTTCATCCTGACAATCATTTCCTCTTTGAGGCACTCTGAGGCAGGGTAAGCAGGGACATCAGGTAAATGGCTAGCAGTGGCTAGAAATGACTAGTGCAAAAATAATGATAGCTCAGACTGCCTCTTTGCTTTATGCTTTGCCAGTGCCATGGCTGACTTTTATGGAGTTAATTATTATAGTGCAAATATTGTTTGTCAAGAACTGTTCACAAAGCTGTGTAGTGGCACTTTCAGGCAAAATCACAGTTATGGAGCTAAAATGTCAGACATTTTAAAAAATTGCTTGAAAATTATGTATGCGGTCAAAGTTATAGGTAAAAAAGCTGAATGGGCTGATGAAAGATATCCCCCAAATGATGGAAATTGTGTCCAGATGAAAAGGTCACTTCATCTGCAAGCCTCAGGCATTGCATGGATAATAATCCCCAGGTTCAAGCGTTAACAGGAAAATAAAAGACAAATGCAGATATTTGCCATTTATTTCCAAATACATGCAAGTTTATTATGCACAAAACCTTCACCTTGTCTCAACAGGCAGATCCTAGAGGGTAATTTCAGGGCAGTTTTCCCTGGTGAGTGTTCGCTCCAGGTTTATGTGGGCTTCTGCGTCACCTCTTCAAGATACAGCATCGGGCTGTTCAGAAACCGGCCAGTGCTTCGTACTTAATGCTATTATTTTGGATGAACAAAGCTCTTTGTAACAATTCCACGCAGGTTTCTTGTAAAGATATTTCTTTAGGTTAACAGAAAGATCTACAGTGATTCTTGCAGGCTGTGAAGGAAGCCCATGGAGATGTGTTGCTACTGCTTCAGTACATACCTGGAAATGACATGAATGCAAACAAGCTGAAGTTCAATTAGCCAAGATGGAAATTATATCCATGAATTGATTAAAGCATTTTGCTGATATGCAGGGAGAGACACATGATCCTGATCGAGAATGGTTGGACCTGCCCACTTGCAGGCAGGAGAGAGGGGACGGGGACAGGGACACCCCTGACACACACCCCACCACCCCCCCACCAGACTGGAAAGGGTTGAAGAGCACCAGTTAATCTGCAATCAAGCAGCTGAGAGGCATAATTAACCAGACTGATTAGGCCATAAGGACTCTGGCAAGAGGTAGCTTCAGTTTGCCTGGAGGGCTGAGTCTGTAGGCTGTGTTCCTTGGAGGAAGGTGTGGAGGACTCCTGGACTGGGATCATCAGCTGTCCTGCTCCATCCTGAGGGCAGCTGCTCTGAAAAGGAGCTGAGAATAGCTATTCTTTTAACGGTGTGTAATTATAAAGCTTAAATACAATGTTCATCTTCTATAGCTATGATAGAGTTGCTTTCTAGTCCTTGAGCCGAGGCCTAGTCTGTGTTTATTTGGCTGTTTGAGATTTCCTAGGTTGGCTACTTTGTGAAGGGAGCACAACAGATGCTCCAGCTGGTCTGAACTTATTCCCCTTCCTCGGCAATATTGGGCCAAGAGAGAAATAGCAACTGCATTTCAGCTGCCCGGGCTTTTTGTGAGCTTCCATGTGCTGAGGTCAAGCTGTTGGGGTGCTTGGTGTAGGTATCTGAATGTGACCATCTGAAAGCTGTAGAAGCAGCATTGTGGGGTGGGTCTGGAACTCTAGAACAGTTTCATGCTCTGCTGAGGAACCAGCCAGTTCACCCTCTGATCGCTGCTGAAGCTTGAGGGTCTGCTTTTCCTCTGGAGCAGTGGTGGCAATGAAGGAGGGCTAGAGTACTGATAGAGGTCCTCTTACCACTTACCCAGTGCTCACCAGTAAAGTGTTTGAGGGCCCCCCACAGGAAGGAAGGGGAAAAAGAAAAAGCAAACTAGTTTCTATAGTCAATTGCTGAAGAACAAATTGATGTATCTGTTTTGTAGTGATAAGAAGGATTTAGTACACAAATACACTTTGGTTTCTGGTTTCGCAAAGAATCTAAAGAAGAGGCAAGAAAATAACTAAAAAAAGAAACACACACAAACCCTTCTTAAGCTCCAGGCCTGTGGCCCATTTTGCTGTTTCTGTGCCTTCTAAAGCCCAGCATACCTTCAAGCATTCCTGGCTGAGGTAGATATAAAAAAACCCAAACATGTCTAATTTGGATTCACAGAGCCCAATCCTATCCTAAACAAACAGCGCTGCCTGGAATTGTTTGCCAGACAGTTGGCATATCTTGCAGATTAGCTAACAATACTACATTTAAAGAAGAAGAGGCTGAACTTGGCCTCCGCTCCCCAGCTGGAATGCCAGCACGGGGACCCGCGCCCATCCGAGCCATGCCTGGCCTCAGGTGGAGCGGAGGCGTTTGCGGATAGCAGGTTGCTTAAGCCCAACGCCGAACCCTGCGTGGAGGTAGGCTGCAAGCCGAGCTGGGAGAATAATTCCACTACAAATTGCTGCCAATGTTAAAGCTCCAGGGAGCAGATTTAATAGCTCCCCTCAACTCCTGTGTCGGTCCGTCAGACTCTGGTTTATGGGCACAGCTGGATGACGGTGAGAGAAGGCAGGAAGGGGAGGTTATACCGTACTTAAATTTGTGGAAAAATCAGTTTGCGCTTGTTCAGGCTTTCTTTTTGTGTCCATTCATCCCCGGAAGTTTAGATGCATGGAGGAGAGGTGCAGGCTGTGAGTGAGGAGCTTTAATCCGGTTTGCCCAGATCAGGAATGTGGGAACCGGCACCAGCCAGGCCTTACGTGCTTTATGAACAGCGAAACGAGGTTTCAGCAGCTTGGTCTGGAATTTGGGTGGTCACATGTAAACACCGGCGAGCTTAGCTTTCCGGGCAAAAAAGAAAAGTTACGACTTCAAGCTTATATTTGCCTCAGATTTCAGATGGTGAAAGGGGGAGGGGGAGACTGTATAAATGCCAACTCAGCAAAATAAATGGTTCACACAGAAAACCCAATGTCAGGAGTGAAACCTGACTCACTGAGAGCCTCTTGTGTATTAAGTGCATGTGCTGTAGTGACAGAAGAATATCCCTGCTGCTCCCATCATAATGCAATCAAATCACTACATATTCAAGTGTTTAGAGATCAAAACGCCAAGAGGAAAGAAGCAAAAGTCTCTCTCTAACGATGTAAGTGGATGCTGGAGTTTCAAATATCAATTTGGGGCAAACAGTAGTGGTGGTTGGTGGAAGCACAGCCCAGCACACATGCTGTATACCTGCAGGACAGATCTTCTGACTCCAGGGCAGCGCTGGAGAGCTGGGGACTGCTGGCATCTCCTCTTGGGAGGGAGAATCTGCGGGAGTTGCCATCCCAAATGGATCTGTGGGGTGGAGCCTAAAGGAAGTGCCATAAGATCATCTGTTTCTGGTAGCTTGTGTGGAAATGCTTATCTCACCTGGCAGGCTTTGCCAAGTCTCACTTAGGAAATATAAACACTTTCTGGAGGTTTCCAGTATTTGTTTCCGTTCTCCTCCCACCCATTCCCACCCCCAATGGTGGGATTGCTCTCTAGATCTCAAAGTTGGTGACCGAGGGCTGCCAGTGCCCTTGTCAGTATTCACTCCCCTTGCCTCCAGCCCAGGGCTTGTGTGTCAGTCCTCTTTCACTGAGGGAAAAACGGTGTATTCCTGTGATGCCCGCAGAAAGGCTCGCGGTGCTGGAGCGGGCTCTGCCCCTCGCTTCTGTCAGACTCAGTTCTTAGCAAGGGTAACACTCCATTCTTTGGCTTCTGAGCAGTGTATACTTCTCCAGCTCCAAATCTTTTTATTGCTCTGCTGTTGTTGACCATTAAAACTGGTCAGAAACAGGAAAACTCCGGACAAGGGGAAATATTAGGAACGTGCTTGCAAAAAAAACCCAAGCACCCCAAATGGTACACAGCTGCATCGAACAGAAAAGTTGTTCAGATGGCAAAATACCCTGTGCTTATCTAACACCTCTTCAGACCATTTCTAGACACCCAAGGCTGTGCAAGTTTTCACTTGCTCCACTCATATGCTTGGCCACAATTTCTGCTTGCCAGCCCTTGCTCCTGTGCCAGGGCTCGGTGCGTGCTTCCAAGCCAGCGATGCTGACCTGCCCGCACAGGCTGGGCGTGTGGCAACGGGGCAGGCCCACCTGCAAGCCCTCCTAGCCAGATGTGCCAGTGGGTGTGTGAAAGCTACGGGAGGTTAAAGGGTGGCAGAAAGCAAAGCGAGCGTGTTATGTCGTGAAAAGAGGTTGTTGTGAGGTGGGGGTTGGCCTCTTCTCCTGAGTAACAGGAGATAGGACCAGAGGAAATGGCCTAAAGTTGCACCAGGGGAGGTTTGGGATGGATATTAGGAAAAATTTCTTTACCGAAAGAGTTATCAAACATCAGAACTGGCTTCCCAGGGAAGTGGTGAATCGCCATCCCTGGAGGTATTTAAAAGATGGATAGATGTGGTTCTTAGGGACATGGGTTAGTGGTGGTTTTGGCAGTGTTATGTTAATGGTTAGACTCGATGATCCTAAAGATCCCTTCTAACCTAGATGATTCTATGACTGTCACAGCCTTACTGACATCTGCAGAGGTGGAAGAGCTCGTGTGTCTTGTCGCTGGCTTTGTCCATCCCAAAGGGTGTGGAAGGCTTGAAGCGTCCGTGGTCTACCCCTTGCGGGGCTGCCGTGGGGAGCGGTGGGCACAAGGTGCCTTTCCATCTCCCCGCAAAGGGCTCCCTGCGGCTGCTGGGGAGGCAGTGCCCTCTAAAGGAAGCACTCCGCAGGGAAAGCGAGCTTTGGGAAGCTCTGCGAGAAAAACTTGCCTGTTACAGTGAGAAATTGCTGGAAATCATTTCAGGGAAATCTAGAACCTGCCTGAAAGCATTTATTAACTAAAATTGCAAAGAGTTTGAGAGCTTTTTTCAGACCCCCCCTGTATGCTAATGTGAGGAGGTTCCACCCCAGGAGGTAGGCAGTAAGTGAGGAACAGGGTGTTCACTTGGGGAGTGATCCTGTCAAAAGAACTTCTCTCTAGGCAACAAAGGAGGAGCCATCTCCATCGGGGTGGGAGATCATCTCCAGCGTTCAAAGCAGCTCCTTGTCCTTGGTCTTCCTGCAATTGGCTGTTCTAGGTGGGAAGACATCTGTGGGAGGACCGTTTAGCAACGCTTGCCTAAGACACCCTTATTTTGCACAGTCTGATTTTGCAGTTTTGACTGTTGAACACCCTCCTAAGGTAAATGGAGCAAATCAAAGTGAGCATTCCTGACAAATTAATGAGCAAACACATTAACAGCTCTGAAAATGAAATGCCTACACATCACATAAATTCATTTCACAGTGTTTATATATTTATGGAAATGTCTTTGAGTTATACTCCCAGCTCTAGCAGAGATGATTTCTTCCATTATAAAGCAGGTTATGTGGTGATAACTTCTAGACCCCTATGAGCTAGTGGAGCGTGTAATTATCTTGTTCCACTTATTAATGATGAAAGGTCTATGCAAGTCCCAGAGTAGCTGTATGTACTATGCTCAGTAGTTTAAAGCTGCTGTATAAATTTAATTTAGTTTAAAATTTAGTTGCTGACTTTAAATGATCTTCAAAAATGGCGTATAAATGTTTTGGGGCTTTTAAAACTTTTCAAAATTATAAATGGATATGTACTACTGCAAATATAAACTTAACATTGTGGTGCTAACATATGAAACTCAGAAAGTGGGCTGTAAGCAAAAGAAGCTGACCAGGCTCTACTCTGCAATGCATATTCATCAAGCTAATACAAATTAATACTCAGGCTTTTAATTTTGAAGTAATATTATTGGTAATGGAAGATACGTTAAAAATGAGTTTCATCTTGATGTCTTTGGAAGGTGGCCAATTCATATACTTCTGGGTTAGAGATCTGCAAACCTCTGTTCCCCAACCTTCCTAAAATGGCATCGCTCACTTTATGATGTCTCCAAGCTATAATCCTGCTTCTCCAGTCTGCCATAATAATGCTAATTAGTTCTGTATGTAAATAAACTATTGTTGACAGGACACTTTCAGCAGTTCACATATGACTCATGGAGAAAGAGGTTTTAAAAATGATTTATCCATAAACAGAGATTCCATATGTCCTAATCTGGCATGGATTTCTCGCCTTCTCTTTATAGCAAGGAATGTGTGTATGCCTGTATAGCAGGGCTATAATGTGACAATTTGTCTCGGAGTGAAACCAGGATTTATGGTACTTACTGGAGACCACAGAGGTAAAATGAACAGCAGGCTGCATTTAATCATCTGAATTTTCAAATACTTCTTTTGCTTGGGTAAATGTGTCTTTGTTCCTTTTTGGAAATGTGTTCAGCTGTAGGATTGGTTCCTGTAAAGTTATCTGAAAATACCGCAGGCATACTTTTAGGGAAGTGCTCATAGTGTGTGGGAGAGGAAGCATGGATAGGGGATGTTTCTGCAGGAAAAGGTTTGAGCCCAAAACTTTCTAGCTGAGTGTACTTGTGGCAAGGCTGCCACTATTAACGCAACCTTGAAGAAAATGCGCTTATCAGCTGTACACACGTCCAATGCACGTTTCTGGAAATCAGGCCATATTGCACTAATCCCAGGTAAATGCCATAGGAAATCCAGCCAGAGGAAAAAGAGGAATTGTGAATGGTTAAACACTACTAATGTCTCCTGTAGGGCCTGATCTTGTGGCCCTCAGTGACGTGATACTATTCCAACCTCAAGAGGAGTTGTGTTGATACGAGTCTACTTGTAAGAGGGAAACGTGCCCTGTGCAGGGTTTGGAAACTTCCTTGCGAATGAAGCTTAGGCTGAAGTACCTTGTTTCCAGGCTTTTCATTTTTGCCCTTGTCTGGGCTGCAGTATATGTCCTCCTGGTGATGTCGTTTGGTCTCCCTGTCTCTTCCTTTTGCGTCTTGCTTTCTCTTTAATTATTCCTGGCTTTCACGCATGTAACTTGTTACACCTAGTTACTACAAGTAATTTCTCTAACTTTCTGATTCTACTCTTTTAAATCAAAACTAGGGTTCTCATAACCACAAGATTTCAGGATATGGAGCTTTGGGTAAAACAACCAGAAGTCACGGAGCTGTTGATGCCTAGAACACGGCAGCATGGATTACCTGAAAGCACAGAAAAGGCAGATTAAAAACCCACAAACCAGTGGCAGGTGCTGTTTGTGCCTTCATAATTTGAACAAGACAATGCTGCACGTGTGAGCCATAAAATGGGATGAAACCAAGCGCCACTGGCAGTGAGTTGTGATGACAGAACGAGAGCAAAGAAAGCTGAATTTTGTGTATGTGGGGGCAAAGCTGGCACCTGTGGAGAAAAAGGCTGGCTGTTTATTCATGGCAAAGATGCTAGCTTTCCTGCCAGTGGAATGGGAGTCTATTTTCTTCCTTGAGAAAAAGAAAACTCTTTAGGGGTGACAGCAGTTTAATCGGGATGGCTTGTCACAGCCTTTGGGCTGCCAGTCCTGGTGAGGCTGCCAACGAAGTGCCAGCGTGGAGGACATTTGTCTACAGCAAACTTCTGTCTGCTGAGAATTGGACCAGGTGCTGGTGCATTGGCAGAGCTGTTCGTGGGAAAGATGGAGCCAGAACCGCTTTTTCCTTCTCTGTTGAATTTGCAAAGACTTTCCCCCTTCGGGCCATGTAGCGAGAAGAAACAAAGGCACAAAGTTGGCTCACCCAAAGGAGGGGATCCCTGGTCTGGCTTTTCTTGCCTTTTTTTTTGGTTCATGGCCTGGCTCTGAAGTCCTGAGCCTGACAGTTGTCGTTTGCTGGTAACACTGGCCAGGGTTTATCAGTGAACCTTGCTGGAAAAGATGCTTTTTAGCTGGTCCCAAGAAGCCCCCTTCCAGCTGTTGCTCCTTCATCTGATGTATGAGACCGAGAGCATCCTTTGGTAACATCCATGCTAATATTCAAGTCAAGGTTCCATAAGTGTGTGCCAGCAACAGTATTAATAATAATAATAATAATAACAACAATAAAATAAAAAAGTAGGAGGGATTTTCTGAAGCTGTTGTTTCCCATATCCTCATTGTAGTTCTCTCAGCTGTGAGACTTCTGGCCCCCTCTGCACTTGACTTCAATTCACATATGAGCACTTGCTATGAAAAAGAAAGGTGGTTAGAGAGTATTTTATCTTTTGTAAGGAACTGATGGAACCTCTGAAATGTGGGACCTGAGTCCAAACATAGGGGTAGGAAAAATTATCACCCGAGAAGGACCTGATGAATTGGATATGTGCTTTGATTAGTTTTGGATGTTGGCAAACTTCTGGAAAACCTGCATTCAGGCCTAGGTGTACAGGTTTCACAAACCCAGCAGTAACTAGGTGCAATTCTGGATCTGAATACACAGTAGATGATAGTAAACTATGAAAGGCTAGTTTGAAACTGGAGGTTGATTCAGTTCTGATATTTTTGTGATCCATTCTTATTGCTAAAAATATGTTACTGTCTTTGGCCTTTGTTTCCTACATAGACATTTCTGGTGTAAACACATGGTCGTGAGAAAAGGGAAATAAAAGCAGATTTTGGGGAAGCAGAGAAGAAATTTGGGAGTGGAGTGGGGACTACATTTGTGCAGCTCTGTTAGAACTTTCCTTTTTCCCCCCTCTGTAAACCTGTGATGACTTATGGAAGGCCCATTAGATTACATTTTTCATGCTGTTGTCGTTAATTACTGTTTGAAAGCTGAAATGAAGAGTTGGGTTACTTCGTTGCTGTGCGGTGAGTAATATGTGTTTACCGAGCGGTGATCTCCTGCCTGCCAGCACACCTTGGCTACCTGTACTTAGTGGCTTTAGCCACAGAAAGAGCTTGGGGTTATGTTGCATTTGATCCATTTAAAAAAAAGGAGAGGGAGATTCTTTCCTGTCTCTTTAAACAAATTCCTTAATGAGCAATATCCCCAAAACAGGCTGAGCAAAGAGGTAGTTAACTATTTCGGCCAGAGAGGGTAATCCCAACCCAGAAGCCAGGGATTGCTGGAAAGCACAATTTTGAGAGGGAAAGGTGAGCTTGGAAGTATGGCTAGGGCTTATCTGGCATAATTTTTCAGGGAGTTTTGAACAATTCTGGAAAGTCAGGTGCCCAAGAAGCCTAGTGCTCCCATGAAGTGATAGCTGCTGTATGAGGCTGCACTTGAACACTCATGTAGAAATGTAAAAGATTCACTATGTACTGGAAGAACTTCAATTGGGGGTTGATTTTTTAGACCCCAGAAATTCTAACCAAGTCAAAGCAAGACAAAAGCATAGAAAGTCTGCTCAAGCCAAGGATTATATTTTTAATTGCTTTGAGGCAGAGAATTTGGCTGTATTTGGAAGTCTAAGTACAGGACAGGGCCACAGAGGATTCATTTCCTATTCCCAACCCTCTGTCCAGTTTTTCTGCTGTTATAAATATTGAGAGAAAGGCTGGTGGTGTGAAAATCTTGTGATATTCCTCCTGGGAATCTTTTGTCTCAGGGTCCAAAATGTGAAATAAAAACTTGCCCTGTGTCCAGCTCTTCTACGTCTGTGTAAACTCTGAACAGAAACAGCAGGATTATGGCCAGCGCTGACTGATTAATCAGTTAAAGAATTTTTGCAGAAACACTCTGGAAGAATCCTCTCAAAATTTCTGGGTTGTGTCTCAAAACGTAGGTCACAGGGAAAATGTGAAAGTTTGCTGTGTAGTTGCAGCTGGCAGTTTAGCTCTCAATCACCTGTATTTGTTAGCCGATGGTTGTGGTTGCTGCTTTTCCTCCCCTTCCTTGGAGCAGATTGTTAAAAGCTAATATTTGCAGTGATGGTTATGGATTCCTCTGGCAGAGTCAGAAGTGTGCGGGCACAGAAACGCAGGCTGATTTATGTGAACTCGAGTTACTTATTAAAAGTCCCTATTGAAAGGGACTTCCCGTTCAGGCCTCATGTTGCTGTTTCTTTATCTGATAGGAAGTTTTATTTTTCCTATGATAATGCTCCGCTTTTAAGTTTGATAAGTCTTTTAATGGAGCATCTACACAAGCCTGCAACACACAGTAGCTGCACTAGTTATCCTATCAAGGGCGTGTGAATTGTCAGGGCCCGAAGCTGCAGGGGTGTGCTTTTTGAGAGGTAAAAGAAATTCAACTTGTTGAAAAGCAGTGATGAGAGTTAGCGCTAACATGGGAGTATTTGGGGGAGGCTGAGGTGAGTGACTATCTTTGAGGTGAAGTAGCTGTTTATTGCAGTCCCATTGCCTCCAAGGGGGCAGTGAGGCTGTATGGGATTTTAGGACACCGATTTCCTGTAGACCTATAAAGAAGCGTTCAGAAAAATGTGGCGATTCAAGGACTGTTTTGGTGGTTCTTGGTGCTACTAGCATTTTGCATTAGCATGCAATGTGGAGGTCCACTACCACTGCACTGGGACTTGGTCTGGGTCCTTTCTAAGCAATGTGTCTTGCAATGGTGTTCAAGGAGCTCCTAATCCCTTCCACTGTCAGGAGGAGGGAAATCAGACCTAGACTTGCCAGAGGGGCTGGGCAGGCAAGAATGAAAGGGTGTCAATAACAGTCTGCATTCAATAGAAAGGTAAAAAGATATATCCAAGAAAGCAGATTCCAGTTTTGTTCCTCCCTTGTATCCTCTTTCAGAGCCCAACGATCACTGCTCTTAACAGCTGTGAACTCGTGATGTAAGTGTACGGGCTCTTGCCTGTCCCTTGGTGCCATGACACTTCAACACCATGGTTTTGTCTTTGATATTCAGGTACTGTCTTCCTAGAGGGATCCTTGTAACTACCCCCAGGATGCTACTCTTGTCAGTCTGTCCAGCGTTATAAGTGATCACTGCCAAGCAGCTGCTGCTTTTGACTCGTATCCCTGACAGCATCCTCCCTTGGCTAAGGGAACGGGGAATTTTGTGGAAAGTTTTCTCATGTGTCCAGGTTGCAATTTTGACGGAAGGATCACTGAATGTTTAACAGACAAACAGCTTTGTCTTATGAGAAGAGCATCCAGGGAAGAGGTTTTATGGATGCTCTGAATATCAATAATTCAAGGAAGATAAAGAGTGAATGAGGTTTCCAGGATTTATATGTAAGAGGTTGAGAGCATACGTGCAGCTAGGCTGCTCTTTTTTAGTGAAGTAGTGGGGTCACCTACGAAAGTCTCATTCACCATGAAACAGGCACCAGGGGGGTGGTTTTGCAATACTTACAGAAAGGTAGCTGGGGAAAAAGGGATACCAAATCGAGCTGCAAAAAGGAATTACATCAAAACAGGTGTGGATAAGTGAAATAATCCAGAAACTCTCTCTTTGGGTTTATTTAGCTGCTTGTGAAGAGCTTGTCTGAACACAAACCTCAAAGTGGATCAGAAGGTGAGCCTGGCATGATCTAAACATATAGATATTACTTGAAACCCGCGTTTTGTTCCAGGCTCTGCTACTGGCCTGGAAAGAAGAAGGTATTTGGACAAGGTATTTCATCTGTCTTTGATTTTCTGTAAAATCAAAGCAGCGATACAAGCTACCACGAAAACATGTGGAGATAAGCCGATGGAAAGTTATTAATTATGCTAGTAAAATCACTTCCATGGTTGTCTGTGGCAAGTTTCCCAAACTAGACTCTTGAAATAACTTTTTTCAGTAAGTAAAATTCCCTTGTTTCATGCCTCTTTCCCTCTCATGTCCAGAATACAAGAGGGATCTCACTTTCTGTTGCTTCCACTTAATTGAATTAGTCATCTACCTCCAAAGGTATGTGCCTCAGGTCCAGTTCTTGCTGACAACCAAACCAATGGGCCATTACACGAGGCAGATGGAATCCAACATCAAAGGAGAGAGCAATTTGGGTTGGACAGATGCCAGGAGCTTTTTGTGCTTATCCAAATACCTGTATGCTCTGAAATGTTTCTCATCACTGCTAGTGCTCCCTTACTGCATGTTGGAAAGATTAAAACGTTTGCGCACAAGTAAGGTTGTGCTACCATTATCTCAGCGCCTGAATGAAAATGGTGGTGTGGGGCTGTTTATGATGTTGGTGATCACTTCTCATTTCCAAATGCTGGTGCCTCTGGGGAATGAAAGTGAATGCTGCATAAAGCGCTCTACACATGGGATTCTTAGCAGTGCCTCAATATGATCAACCCTTTATCTCTTCCTGTCACACAATCAACGAATAAAATTAAGAATTATCATTGCTATAATGTGGCAGGAAGGGGTTGCAAGGAGATGAGAGCTCAGAGTTCCTGCTGAGCTCTCCTAATGAAGCTATTGCTGCAAAATAGCTTCCAAAACGTCTGTGAAGGTCCCTGGAGAGCCTGCCAGAGATGTGACGTTGCAATAGTTTGTGTTGGCCTGGTGTAGGCCTCAACACCATGCTCTGTGCTTTTGGCTATGGTAACCCACAGCCAGTGTCCCTATGGAAGCAACATTCACTGTAGAGTAGGACCACCTGCAATTTGAGAACAATTCCTAAATGGACAGTGGGAAAGCTGGAGCTGAGTCCAAAGTCCATTGAAGTGTGGGAGAAATTCAGATAAATATCCACTCCAGAATTTGTGTGAAATTAATCCCCGAGACCTCTGCGGAGCCAAGTGCAGCTGTTTAGCAAATTATAATCCCTTTGGTTTGTAAATTGAGCCAGATAGCTCAAGAGAATTTTGTTTACTGTGTTATTTCTAGTATCCTCCAATGAAAATAAACTTTGTGTTGCTTTTCTGCTGAGGATTTTGGAAGCAGAGGCAGAATAAAAGTAACCGGGCTTTGCTCCTTCTGAAAGATATAGAGGGACCAAGCAAAGGCACAGCTAATGTAACCTGGAAAGGTTGTCAGCCAGGCTGCTGGGCACAGCCCATCCGCTTTTCTGTGCCTTAGTTTTCATGTTTGAAAAGTGGGATGACGCTACTGGTCTTTGAATTAGTTTTTGTAAGCTGCTGGTAAGTAGGTGTCTGGAAGAGGAAGGCACTGTTTGAGCATTGCTTAGGTGATGGGATCTATTTGCTGTGGTTTCTCCCTCCTTATCACTAATGTACAGAATCAAAAGCTGTGTTGCGGTACTGGGCTATCCTGTGAAGAGCTACGAAATCATGTGAGTTTGCAAAAACAGTTCAGGTCCACCTTTACAAACGGAGCCTTTCATCAAGTATCTGCTAAAGCTGTGGGAGACCTATAATGGCTCATCGGGAGCAAGAGTGTTAGGGCTGGAGCACCCTTTATGGTCCCCAATACATTTACAGCTGCTTCCCTGCCATGTCAAGTGCTCAGTTTTCTTTTCTCAAGCCCTGACTGCCTTCAGTCCTCCCGTTTTTGCTGTGCTGAGACTCAGCTTTTTCTCAAGCCATGGGGCAACTTGCCCATACAGATCAGGCAGGTACAAAGACTACTCTTGAAAGTCTTGTCCTGGGGGTCTGCATCTGTAAAACCTGGCTCTGTAAAACTAGCATTTGGGTATGGTTGTTCCCAGCATAGGATAACGTATGAAGTCAGAAATTCCAGCATTAGTACTGGGTGTGGATTTGCCACCCTGACTTTTTTTCAAGGAGAAGATATTCTTGCTTTATTTCCAGAGGCAAGCCTTTCCAAAGTTGTGAACACAAGAGCTTGCCAAATATTAGCTTTCAAGGTTTTAAGTCACACAGCGTTTACTTGAGTTACCTCTTCTTGAAGTCTATATAAAGAGTCATGTTTGCTCAGGCATACTCCTGAAAGCCCCAAGACATGGCTCTGGAAGGAGGTATGCAGCAGCAAATGTAAATATTGCTGTCCTTAAAACTGGAAGCCTTCCAAGTAATCTATAGAAGGAAATAGTAATATGAGGAAAAGACTTTGTAAGATTTGGAGGTGAAGACTACAGAACAGTACCTGGAACGGATAAAATTCAAAAATTCAGCGATACTGTAAATACAACTTCTCTTGACCAAGGCTTAGCCCTGCAATTGCAGCTGCTCTTCTGTTCCCCAGTGTCACCCTTTGCTGTCACCAAGGCAGCATTTTCCCATACCCCAGCCTCTGAAGCAGCTTCTGGGAACAGTTTTTAGGGACTTTGCTGGCCAAACTGTGCTGGCCTCTTGCCGTGGGACAAGAGTTGGAAACAAAATATTCCTCTTACTTAGCAAAGTGATTCCCTCCCACCTTTTGTCAGTAATCGGTGTCATTTTTCTGAGAAGACTGTAGAAATGTGAGCTGAATTTCAGGTGCTCTGCGTTATGATAAATGGGAGAGGAATTTTCACGAAGGAGTGCCTAAATAAAGTGCAAATAAA
This sequence comes from Burhinus oedicnemus, assembly GCA_008921705.1. NCBI lineage: Eukaryota > Metazoa > Chordata > Aves > Charadriiformes > Burhinidae > Burhinus > Burhinus oedicnemus. The sequence continues at coordinate 1,703,027 of VFFE01007675.1, read as the reverse complement.
GAAAAATAATTGCATTAAAATTCAACCACAATATTTACAAGCCTCTCCACCTGCCCATATATGCAGTTATGCTGAGACCAAATTCACATCATGAGTTTCCCGCAGCTGATATGAGTGCGCAGAGCACTGGGCTGGCTGAGGAGAATATTTGCCCTTGCCATGCCACTTTTTCTATGTATCAACAGGCAGCCCATCAAATTTCCACTTACTCTCTTCCCTCTCTGCAGCTTGCTATTATCAGCCTTCCCACAGCGGGGACAGGAGGTAAATACATGGAGCTGAAGCATTTGCATGCTGCAGCAGAAAACCCTGTGCACAAGTTAATGTAGAATAATTGTACTTATCGGTGAACTGCGTCTAATGCTGTGCTGTCTAGGTGAGTGAACGATCGCTGCAGAGCTGGAGGCAGCAGGACCAGCTGTGATCCTGCTCCCTGCAGATGGATTTATGGTTTCCCGATGCCATCTGCTGGCGTGGGCCATGCTTGTGCACTGAGCTGTGAAGCCCTCCAGCTTCTCTCTCCCATAAGCAGATGCTGCAGCTCCCCATGCCTTTGCAGGGGGTGTAACCCCAAACCACCCTTTCTTGATGTTTTCTTGAGCTTTGCAAAGCAAATACTCCCTGTAGCCGAGCAGCTGTAAAACCACTCTGCTCATGGTCCCTCCTGGAGATGTTCTTCAGCTGGGTGCCCTGTAGGCTTTCCACACCTCCCTTTTTGCCTGATGTAATGCTCTGCGCTCCATGGGAGCAGCCACAGATCCAAGGGGATCTGCAGCTGGATTTTTTTTTGGTAACCTACCAGGATAAACCTCCAAATCCATGTGGTTTTGAGGGACCAGGTTTGTCTTCAGTGTGACAGTGGTACTAGTAACACTGCATGAGGGCAAGGCTGAAAAGCTACTGCTAGACAGCTTTGGGAGCAATGAAAGTTTGACCTTTGTATAAATCCCTGAAATGGCCTGAAAAAAAAAAATATTAATACGCAGGTAGTAGAGGATATGGGGGATCTTGTCCTTTTTGTCTTGCAGTCTTGCAGAAGAGCCCTGTGACAAAAAGACCCACTGCAATAACAATGTTAGTTGATGATATTCCTTGGTTTTTGGCGTTAGCACTCCTGATATCCTGGTAGAGCTGTTTTTATGCCTTAAACTAACATCACTGCCTCCAGCATGGCATCTGCTCTGGGGTGATACGTGCTGCAGGGGAACCGACCTCTAAATCTTCCTCTGATTCCAAGCAAGCACAACTCCACTGCTTGTAAGTGCTCCTTGGCAGGTGCCGAAGACCTGGCTGTGCCCACGTGTGCTGCATGAACCTAAAGACAGGATCTATGTCAAAGCAAAAGCCTGGCAGCAAAAGTAATGAAATTAACTTTTAAAGATTCCATTTTTTAGAAGTAATATTTCATTTTATGTAAACAAAAAAAAACCCAACCCCAAAACTTGTTCCATGCACCTTGCTTTGACTTCAATCCAGGTTTGCCCTGAGCTTCCCTTATTTCTGCCTGTGGGGAGCTTGCACTAGTTAACCACAAATGAAGTGGAGTTTCTGACGCTTAAATTCTAGTATGTCAGGAGTAGGTAGCGGCAAGACCCAGCTGGAATCTGTATTAGCATGTTTGCAGATATGGATCAGAGGTTTGAAATCCAGATGTCAGGAGGATGAATGAAGAGAAATTGCTAATCAAGTTCTTGAGAGCTGCAATGCAATAAAACAGGGTAACTTGATGGAAAATGTAATCAAGCCTCCTAGTCTGTTTTCCAGTTACATTTAGGCTCCGATTTTTCAGCCCTTATGCCTTCCTCTTCACATGGACTTCAAAGGGAAAGAGGGTGTCTGTGAGGACCGATGAAGTAATTAGTTTTACCAAGCAAGTCTAGTAAACCCGCTGGACGGATCTTCCAGAGGCTGCTTCTTAACAGGGGGGAACATTGTACAGAAATTCTCCATCTTCATAGTGCATAATGTCAAAGCAGATGCATAATGTTGGAGCAGAGGATTCTTTTTTTCCCTTCGTTGACCAATAAGTCGTCAAATTTGAGACATGTTCTCTCTATCCTGCACATATATAAACCAGTTTTTTCTAAGTTTGAACACCTGATTTTGTGCAGGGGGAAATTGATATTTGTGCCCGCTGTCATGTTTATTAAAATGATGCAATTAAATGCACAATATTTATCAGTAAAAAGTGTTCACAGACCATAAATTATAATGGATTACATTTTTCTTTTATTGAGGTGGCTGGACACAAAAAATATTGCCCTCCCATTATTGGGTGGGGGTGACCCTTGCTTACAAACTCTTACTGGATACAGGAATCTCAGATATTCTGACATCCCTGTATGATGAAAGGAGCAGAGCGAGTTCATAGTGGAGCTGCAGGTGTTGGCTTTCTACAAAGTAACCTAAAACATTTTCCTCTGAAGAATGCTGTGTAAAAACACTGTAGTAGCTGACATACTGCCTGCTTTTTGAATTTGAGCCAACATTTAACCCTGGAAAAGGTAATCATCAAGCATTTTGAGTTTTGTAGTATTTCAGGCACATCACTTCTGAGGTCGAAGCACTGGCCAGATGGGAAATGATGCACAGAATTGCTGCTTTAAGACTTAAAAGGTCTCTGCAAATTAAGCTTTTCATTCTTTCTTCCTAAAATTTGTTTGCAGGTTGCATGCAAAACATTGTTTTGACAGGAACAGCCTGATTGTAACAGTAAGCTTTAGCTTTCAGGGAAAATGGTAAACTGCCAGCAAGTTGTGCGCATTAATGGAACAAGATTTCTTTAAGACAGAAGTTTTTTGATTCCGTGTTAGAGGCAATTTGTAATTTGAATACCTACAAGGATGTGTACGTGTGTATCCTTGGTCTTGCAACCAGTGATATAGGGATGTTGTCAATTCTTCTAGACCATGCAATAAAGAAAAAATAGTGGAGTAAATACCTGAGTAAGTGATCAAACCGTGCAATGGGCATCATCTTCAGAAGCTGTTTAACAGGCAGGATTAAGTGAGGGAGGTTCATAGCCGTATGAAAGGATTACAAGCCCCAGCTTGTTTCCTAAACAAATAGGAGTTGACACCGCAGAAGCTGGGATAAGGAATGGATCTCTAACATAAGCCCATGTGCTCAGCTGTTGGGGTTCCAAAGAAGTTTGCCTCACCAGAGCAGCAGACCATGGACGGCAGTGATCGGTGGGGCTGGTGGAAGTGCTCCTGGAGCTCGCGCGGGGTTGACCTGTCAGGTACAGACAGTGTCGATTACAGCACATTTCAGACTGCTCTGAATCATGGGAAGGAAGGGGGCAAGTTCTGTTGACCCGAAACTTGGGAGATTTGAAATGGCATCTTATACCCACTTCTGTTGCACTGCAGCTAACGAGCTGTGGGGGAGCTTGACAAAGCTGGAGGGATCCTCTGGTTGCTTACAGCTGTATAAAACGCACAGGTTTGCTTTGCTATTAAAATAGAAGCAAAAGTTCAGAAGTCAAATGGAAGCAGCTGCCCTTGGAAGCTCTCAGGATGTCTGTCCTTATTGCCTGCAATTTTCTACATTTCTGTTGACCCCACGTATGCCCCCAGGACCTGGGGACTGGATGGCTTTGAGATGCTGCCCTTTGCTTCATGCTGCTGCTCTGTTGTCAGCAGTTACCAGTGACCTGGTGAGTGACTGCTGCCCAGATGCTTCACGGAGGTTTAGTTACACTGAGCCTTCAAGGTCACAGGAGGATAAGCCTCAATGCCAGAGCCAAAATGGGATCTGGAAGAAGCTTTTATGTGTTTCCATGGGCCTATGTTAATATTCACTGGAAAGAGACATGACGGTTTTTGCGTTTCATGTTTTTATTTTGCCTCTGCACCGTTTTGCACTCAACTAATTTGGTTTTTGGGCTTGCTCAAAATTTTCATGTGGTTTACCCCAGAAATGACTATACTTGGTGGTGGGAGAGGGTTTACCGCTTTGAATTATAAAAATGCTGAACTGTTTAGTGGATACAAAATAGGAAGTGCTACAGGAAGACAGCGAGGACTCTTATTTAACAACTATACTGCAGAGGGAAGACATGAATTCTTTTTTTTTTTTTCTGCTCATTTTTGTCCCTCAGGCACCACTTTGACCTGTGAGCCAAGGGCTGCAGAAAAGTATGTTCCTTGGGGGATACCAAGAGCCGCCATCAAAATCAGACTTTGCTTTATTCTCACTTGGAGACTCATGCTGAGGCCCTAATTTCTCTGCTTTCTCTTTAGGAAAAAAGTATATTTCTTCATTAATTTCTCTTTTCGCCTGTGAATAAGATACATAAATCCTCTATATAAGAAAATACAGAGGCCGTAGTCTATGATCATAGCTGTGGAGTTGCGTGACAGCTTATAGCACCTTACTTCAAGATCTTTGCTCTCGATGGCCACACAGTGGCAGCAAAAACCAGACAGGTTTCCCCATCCTAAACCAGTGTGGTGGAAGGAGGAATGAGTTCGTGGCTGTACAAGATCCAGTTCGTGCTGATAAGGTATGGAAAGGTGTATTTAAGCAAGAAAACTATAGGTCACGGAGGGGAGAACTTAAGCCCAGGCTGCCCGAGTGTAACACTTGATTGAGATGAATCCAGCTGCAAGGAAAACCTGATGGGATTCTCTTCTACCTGCGCTCGTGCCCTCTTGTGCTCCGCTCCTGGAGGAATCACACTGGCGAGGAATGACACAAACTTTTCTAGATACTTTTAATAAGTTTTGGTCAAGATGCACGGGTTTTCAAGGAAATGAAGAAACATATTTTTAGCATCTCTCTCAGGATGAATTAAAGGTATAGTGGAAATCAGTCTAGTTGGGAAACATATATGCTTTACTTCAATTTATTTGGTCATATTGTCATATACTACTTCAGGGTCCTATTAGACTGTGTACTCTACAAACATAGTATGAAACGATCCTCTAACTAATCCTTGAAGTCTAAATAAAAAGCAATAAGGAAAGGACACTTCCACTACAGATAAAGTGCCAAAGCATGGAGGCAAAGGATCACTTCTTTTTTTATGGCTAAGGATATATGTGGCAACAGCTAAGGAGCTGAATCTCTTTTTAAAGAGCCTAATTCCCTTGGGATGAAGTATTCAAGCACTTTACTGCTTCTCACTTAAAATTACACTGGAAATACTCCAGGTGGGGAGTGGAGAGCAAATTTTTATCACAGCCCTCTGCCACCATATCAGTCCTGGTTCCAAGACACCACTTACTGCCCTGTGGCCTGAGCCATAACCAACAAATGATGACAAGGCTGAAAGGCAACTGATCATTTATTATAAAAGAAAAACAGAGCAACCCAAAATGGATTTTTACCTCCTGGTACATAAATCTTCACGGTTTCTCCCCTTGTCAAGAAGGATGGGAACTTCTTTGCAACCAGAAAAAGATGTTGGCTGTGTCTGTAGTGTGCCCAGCTCAGCAGAAGGGAAAAGTCTGTGCATTATGTGCAGCCGTAATTAGTTTAGGACACTAGTTAAAGGAGGAGCTGTTTGCTAAGCCATGACCAAGCGAGATATGAGGCTCTGGGAGCAGCGAGGAGCAGCATGGGCAGAGCACTTGCAAGAAGGAATGTGGTCATACAGGAAAGCAGGGCAAAACACCACCGGGTGTGTGACCTCTGAAGCAATTTTTTTTGCCTTCCTTGTAAGTGGATTAAAGGAGACAATCTGAATATCTTCCTTAAGTATCACTATTTCCTATATATGGAGTAATTTACTAGTTTAAATAGGAAATAATATAGTAGAATTTATTAAATGACTCATCAAGTAGAGTAAAACTGATGCAGCCCACTGTTTTATGCCTGTCCTGAAGGAAGGGGTACCTGAAGCTATAGTCATACAGATGTGCTGTATCCCTATAGGACAGGCTGTAACTGTTGGCTGTAGCTCTTGCATATCACTACAGGCCTGTTTAATACTTTTGTTCTCTTGTCTTTTCAAGTTCATCAGAACTGATGTATTACAGTTGAGATGTATTTATCTTGCAGCTAACAGCAGTTGGATAGAATAAAGAGCCTATTGCCAATTTTAAACTTTTCTTTTTCTCACTAATCATTTATTATAAAAGAAAAATAGTGCGACCCAAAATGGATTTTTACCTCCTGGTCCATAAATCTTCATGGTTTCTCTCCCTGTCTAGAAGGCTGGGAGCTTCTTTGCAAGGTGCTATAGATCAAGATTAATGCTTATTTGTATCCAAGGCTGAACACAAGATCTGAACACTGGCAAAGCCTCTGCAGACTCCTTACAATTTTCCACTATACTTTGCAAATGAAAAGTTCTAGCATGAGATTTGTCTCTATTTCCCTGCAAGCAGCTCTTGGAGTGCTAGTCTGACCATGAAGATAATCCTGGAAGGTTAGGTAAATGAATCCTTCATACGAGGCTTAAAGTTCAGATTTTCAGACTGCTGGGTGCAGATGTGCTCCCCAGACTCATATGTTTGTGTGTGTATCTGCTAATCCCAGGAATCCCCAGAGCTCACTGGCAGGAGGACATGGACACTGGGGCGTGGAGGAGTGTTTGGAAGCACCTTCTGAAAGGCTTGTGCTTAAGCAGGGTCATCATTAATGTGAAAAAGAGCAGCACATGCATGGGCAAACTGGTGAGACATATGACTGGTACAGCCCAGTGTCCCATCCCAGTGCCCTGGGACTCGGTGCTGCACAGGGAAACCAAAGACTTTGTTAAGGATGAGTAAAAATCCCTATCAGAAAAAGCCTCTTCTCCCCTACATGGAAGGGAGGAAGGCTGATGCATGCCAGCATGTATTGCTTAGTTTCTGAAAAATTACTGGATAGCCAGTCAGCGCCTCATGGTTATCTGGGCCTCTGTGCTCCTCTGGCCTTTCTCACTGTTTTTCTGGTCACCACTGCCTACTCAGAGCTGTTCTATCTGACAAATTGGCCATCAGTGAGCACTCAACTTGTATGGTGAAGGTAAATCAAACATTTTGGTGATTTTTTTCCTTTCAGGATAATGAGGAGTGGCTGGTTCCCCACACACACCCCCCACCTGCACCACCACCTCCTCCCCAGCATCTCCTGAACTTGCTGATTTTTTTAGACATCAATCTAAGATTTAACAATCTTTGCAACAGCAGAGGTGGTGGTACCTTTCTCTTTGGTCAATTTGCATCTTTCCAGACATCTTTGTTCTCTTTTATCCAGCTGCTTGCATGTGATGCCTTCTTTCTGGAGAAAGGAATTAGAGATAAACCTTACAACCCTATCTCTAAGAAAGCCTGCTGAATCCTCTGACCAGCCACTTGCTGTTCTTGGGTAGGTACAAATCCTTGTACGGTAGACCGCACAAATACTCTAAACCTTACCTGATAGAATCATAGAATCATAGAATGGTTTAGGTTAGAAGGGACTTTAAAGATCATCTAGTTCCAACCCCCTTGCCATGGGCAAGGATACCTCCCACTAGACCAGATTGCTTAAATCCCCATCCAATCTGGCCTTGAACTCTTCCAGGGATGGGGCCTCTACAGCTTCCCTGGGCAACCTGTTCCAGAGCCTCACCACCCTGAGTGACAAATTTCTTCCTGAGAATGAATCTAAATCTCCTCTCTCCCAGTTTGAAGCCATTACCCCTCATCCTATCACTACATGCCGTTGCAAAAAGTCCCTCTCCAGCTTTCTTGTAGGCCCCTTTCAGATACTGGAAGGGTCTGCAATAAGGTCTCCCTGGAGCCTTCTCTTCTCCACGCCGAACATCCCCAACTCTCTCAGCCTGTCCTCATAGCAGAGGTGCTCTAATCCTCTCATCATCTGTGTGGCCCTCATCTGGATCTGCTCTAACAGGTCCATGTCCTTCTTATGTTGGGGGCTCCAGAACTGGACACAGTATTCTAGGCAGGGTCTCACAAGAGACAAAACATTTTTATGAGTCTCACTGTTTTTCTTCCTCTTATATGTGTACTCTTAACTTCCATGATAAATCTTTTATTTCCCTCCCTCCTTTGGCGGTTGGACTTTCAGCCCTCTCAGTGCAATGCCAAGTTTGGAGCATGAAGAGTTTGGGTGAGCTAGCGATGCTCCTCCCTTTCTCCAGGATCTGGTTCAGTCAGCTCGGTAAGTCTGCGGTTGGGCTTTTTCCCTGAATGTGCCCAGATCCTGTTATTTGGTGTCATTCCTGCTTGCACATGTTCTCTGAACTTTTGCTGGCTGTTTGCATAACCAGGAGCGTATTTCCTGGCTGGCGTACGGCCCTGGGATCTGTTTATTAGCAGTAGTCTTGGATGGGGGTGAGTTAGTATTCAGAGCTGTAGACTTGTGCTTCACGTGCTCTGCAGAGTCTCCCAGGGGTTTAATTCCTAGTCTCAGTTAAAGTCAGTTTGTGATTTGATTTACTTTCTCTCCCGTCCCCCATCCCAAATATCGCTGTACTGGGAGCTTATGCAAATATAAGATTCCCAGAGTTGATCCTGGTTATCTGACGTGACTGGTACCACATTGCCTAGTTCAGTTCCTCCCAACAATGTCTGAACATTATCTGCCTTCTCACCATGCAACTGTAAATTAAGGCTGTCCTGAAAGCCAGGTTTCCAGGACATGGAATCACTCGCGGAGTCTGAACACTAATGATGCCTTCACTGCACTTTGAGCTCAAGCTTTTGATATTTCTGTATATCCATTTGTTAGCAGAGTTTTCCTCCTTACCTGATTTTCAGATTCACTGTGGATTTCTTGCAGACTACAATTCTTCCTCTCAAGTCATCCATCCATTGAGTGTCAACTGATCATCTTTAGTGTCTCAGTCAAGTCAGAAGACAGTATTTCTTTGCTTTTCCCTCCGGGGCTTGCTATTTCTCTTGTTGAGACTTCATGGCCATTCAATACCACAGCTACCCGACTGCATTTTCCTCATCCACCGTACCTTTTGTCTCTTCTGTCACCAGACCTGCGCTCTCTGGTTTTTGGACCTTCTGGCTCATCTGAGGCTAAAGGCTGCAGTTGGACCACAAGGGAGGAGTCGTTTGCTTGATGCTGAGACCAGGACTGCCTAAGCCCTTTTGCTTGAAGCACACCGCAGGAATGGCCATCTTCCAGCATGAACAGCAAACCACGGACACAAATTTGCCAAAAGCGTAAAGGTACCCAGAAACCAGCCCGTGCCAAGGACTTTAAAGCCTTATGCCAGCAGATGCTCCAGATGTGTTTCTGTTTAGCTTCCTCATGTAAGAGTGGTGCTGCTTTCCTGAGTACTGTGGGCATGGAGATTAGTGGTGAAGAAAGTGAAAGAAATCAGGTGATGCGAATTAGTATAGGCCAACAAACTTTTCTGATCTTATTTAATCAGCTATAAAGCAATTCGTATTCAAGACAAGGAAGGGAAAAAATCTGAACTTTCTTTTCAATAACAGCAACTATTTTTCTGCTGAGTTCAGGTGCTCTGATCACCTAAAATGGAAAGACAGTAACAGTGGAAATGGGTATTTGACACATCCAGTTGCCACTTATACATGCAACAGAATCTACGGTCTTCTATAACCAGAAGGAATTAATATGCTATAACAAGACCACAATGTGGTGTTTTCTTGCCAGTGAGAAGCAAAGGAAAAGAGGGAAAATACTAATCTCAGTGGGAGGAGGAAGAGACTTCCATCAAGTCTGTCTTATATTGCCAACACTGGAGAGAAGTATTTCATGCTTTTTTATAACTTTACTAAATCATACAGGAACATCAGACTCTGAATAAAGAATAGCATGGAGGAAAAGAATGACTCAAAAGGTGATCTGTCTTACTGAAAGCACAGTTAAAGTGTGCGCACATACTATTCCTGAAACTGTTTTCCCTGCTCTTAAGGTTTATCCTTGAAGTCCCTGACTTTCTACAGCTATTGGAGGAAATGAACGTTGTAGTCTGAACAGGATGTTTGTAATGCTTCTAGCAGTATAAAAATAACTTTCCCAGTTTCAATTAAACTGAGTCCTCATAAAGATAATTTTGAGTTTGTGTAATGAAATCTGGCAAATTCCTGCAGATGTTGTCTATTTAACTACCTGTGTTATAAACAAGATTCTCGATGTATATCACCGCTATATCAGCTGTTAGAAATGACAGACTTGTAAAGAAGAGGCATTTTCTGTCACACTTACTGTTGTATTTGTGAAAATCAGTGTAGTCAGTTTCATTTTCAGATTAGATTTAATTTCTTGTTCATGGTTTTTCCTAGTTGTTGATGTTCCAGACTTTTAAAGGAAGGTTTTTTTCCTTCTGGATATGTGACATTTTGATCCTTTTTTTTTTTTTTTTCCTTGTAAAAACTGTAGTCCTAAATTTGATACCCATGCAAATTTTCACTTTTTCTTCTAAAAATACAGAAGGTGGTGGTGAAACAGTTGCTCTTTGGATAGGCCACAAATTAGAGTCAGTTTGCAAGTATTAAGAATGTTTATGCTGTATCAGACGTTCTCAGCATTCCCACTCCTTCACACTGACTTAAAGCAATGTAAAATACAGCTGTGTGAAACACTCATAAAGGCAAATGAAGCAGCAGTCCATACTTGCGTGTTTTCGTTTCCCATGTACTATGAATCAAAAAAGGGAAATACTTTAAACATGTACTTTTTTTCAGACAGGCAAATTCAATCCGAGTATTAATATGTAATCTTTAGAAAGGAAACTCACTTCAGGTGGGAAGCGACTTGCTCTGACCACATCTGACCTAGTTGATCTTCTCTGCCTTTGGGAGCCAGGATAAAAGCAATAATTGTACTGAGAAGGTGTGATTTGAAGAAACCATAATGACCCTATGAGACTTAAGGCGTGACCAGTGAGGTCTTCTGCATGCTAAGCTGCTGGGAAGTATTACTGCTCCCCGGGTTATCCGTGTCACACCTCACTGCTGGAGGTGGTTACCTCCTTGGAGGTGCCAGCAGAGTGACTGAGCTGGGTGAGCAGCAGGTTGCAGGGGCATCCGAAGGGGGCTGAGGAGGAGGCAGAGTCCCCGTCTGCTGACACCAGTGTTGAAAAGGCTGTTGAACCTCAGCTGCTCTTTCATAGCTACAGAGGAGATACATTCAGGCAAACCTGATTCTCAGCTTGCGTCAGCCAAAATAGCCACTAAAATTTATGCACCCGGTTCAGGTTTTTCCAAGTGATGCAAAACAAGGCAAAGTGGGACAGCCTCACTGGCCGGGTTTCCAGAGCTGAGTAAAGAACAAGACTCAAAGGTCAGGTTGTTTGGGAAGAGTTTTGTATGAATGCTGGGAGAAGCAAAGGCTTTAGAATAGGGTTTTTTCTCTCCAGAATGTGATTATTTAGCAAAATTACTGTCAAATGCAGTAAACTGGGGAGGAAGATACATGTTCGGTGCTTGAGCACAGGATTAGAAGGGATGGGAGGCCTGAAGGCATCTTTTAATTGACTAAGTTGAGCTGCACCAGAATGAAAAGGAACTCTAATGTATTGCAGTAACTCACCCTGTCACCAGACCAGCGTGCAGCAGAGCTGTCTGCTCCTGCGTGTCCCCCTGCCCTGGACCAGGGCATTGGATGGCAGGAACTGTGTCCTCTCCACTCTTCCAGGTAGAGCAGGTAAGTGTTGGGATGCTGAATTCCCTGCTCATTTCAGTTCTGCTGCTTAGACTATCTTTGCATTTTCCATCAGGATTATATCAGAGTCTTGGATTTATTTTTTTTTTCTCACCATCTATTTGTAGAACATCCTGGAGTATTGGCCACAGGCAGAGAAACAGTGTCAGGTGAGCCAGGCTGGGCACGGAAAATAATTCATGTACTGACTAGAGAATATTGCTCACTTTTTTCTTTTGGGAGGGGGCGGTACTAGATTTAGTGCCAATATTGGAATGGATCTTTAGAGTCTTTTCTTTATTCTAACGTTGCATAATGTTCTGCTTTCAGGGACTATCTGCTATTTTTACAAAGCTACTATCTTCCTGTTAAAGGAATCTAGAAGAAGAGAAAATATTCTTGATGCTCTTATCTGGTATTTTTCTGAGGAAAGCTTTTTTCTATAGCTTGTGTTCTCCTATGAAATCTATCTAGATTGGTCCTAAGGTACCATGAGGGTGTTTTGTGGCATCCGGAATAGCAAGTAAGTGTTGTGGACATCCCTCTGGATTCATCAACGGTAGTAGGGTTGCCTGTGACTGCAAAGCTGGGTCATGATGATCACCTTCTTTCTTAAACTACATTTTAAGACGTTTACTGGTGGGGAGGGAGAAGAACTTGTACTTTTTCAGAAAACAAATACCTGTTTCCTTTACCGAATACATATCACTTTTCTCTCCGTGGTCCCCAATCTAACTTTCCAGGTTGCTTGCATGTTTTCAAGGTCAGAGTCTGGAAGGATTCCCAGTTCGCTCTGCTTAGACATCATTGTAATTATAATTTTACACTTGGCCTTCAGCAGAATTGAGCGCCTCATCTCTTGGAAAGCAATATGCATAGGAAAACAAATAAAAGCACTTACCAGCTGGTGCCTGTGAATTATACCGTTTGAAGTTCAAGGATATTGAGAACAGTGCTTGCTTGATTGCCATTTATGTGGATGTTTGACTGGCACCATTTGACCCTTTCTAGCACTATATTCAGACATATATACACTAGTGTAGTTTCTGTCTTGCCATGTGAAAAAGGTGTTTAAGCTCTCATGAACTTTCCTTGTTCCTTCTAGATACTTGATCTCTTCTTGTCTTGCCAGCAAATGGTCTAGGTTGGTTCTTGATGCTACAGAATTGCTCTCGTTAGTTCTCTTCTCATAAAACATAGGTGGAGACAATCTGTAGTAGCAGCTGGCTGCCAGAAATGCCTTGATTGCAGTGTGATTCCAGCAAGGAAGAGATGTGCAATTTGCCTGCCTGCTGGCCGCTCTTAACCTCTTGTGTTACTGCTGGACAACTCTCCCTCTTTCTGCTTATCCCCTCTATCCTCCTCCTCTCCCATCACCCAGCAAGTGGCTTTAAAAATTGTACGTGAGGGTTAAAAGGAAAGCAAGAATGCTTAAGTCTTATCCTCCTGGTGTAAGAGGTGTCATGTCATAACTTCCTTCACCAGCTGCTAGATCACAGCTTGCAACATGGAAATGCTGCCTGTGCTAAAAGAAAGTTTTAAAAGTTAATGTGGGGGAGTGCTTTTCCCCAGAACCATGGGAGATTTGGGGTTCTGTTTTCTGCTGAACTGAACAAACAACGGAATCGCCTTCAGTTGTCTCCAGGATTTAGTGAAACTAAGACTCTGATGCCAAGGCTGCACCGCGATAGTCTGCATTGCAGGGAGTTGATAAGCTTTATGAAGCAAACAGTACAACTGCACACTTGTACTACGGTGCTGAAACTTCTGTAGTTTGTCCTCTAAATGGTCATGGAGCCAGCTGAGAATTTGTACTTGCCACGGCAGCAGCACAGCTTTTGTGAGGGGATTACTTGCAAATCTTTTCTTACCAAATTTGGAAAAGGTTTAGGTACCTACAAATGTTCAAAGGAGTTAAGGAGCAAGTATTTTTCTACAGTGGTAAAAATCCTGTTTTTTGAAGAACCAAATCTTTTCTAATTTGGCTGTCTAAACTTTCTCAGATACTAAATTATTTGCACCAATTTGAGATTCATAAAGAAAATGAACAACGAGATGCTTAAATTATACATAACGTTGGAACATCTTGCCGTGTGCTTTATAGAAATGCCATAAAAGTGCATGTATTATGCTAAGCATTAGAAAGCCCTTTAAAACACCCACACTCAACAGGTTGTTTTTCTCCTCCTGTTTTCTTTTGCTGTATTTTAGCTCTAGATATTGAGGATGGTAAATGTACAGACATAAGAATCTGTTTTGGTAATTCTGTACTATAACCTTTTATTCATATCTCTATGCAAAGCAGAATATGCTTTAATTCCCAGCTTATTGATGCCTGCGTATCTCTTATCAGCAGTGCTGAAGCCGGATGTACAGAACACCTGGCTGTCATCTCCGGCTGTTACCTAGAAACATCACTCTCAACTTTTAGTGCTCTTTCTCCCCTTTCACCCACCTAGTCCTTAAGTAAATCATTTCTATTAAGAAACTTAACAGTAACCTGTTGGGTTTATCGAGGGGGTGGGGGAAGCAAGCTTGAAATACTTTATATATATTCATGTTATATCAGCCTCAAACTGCTGAGACAAGAATGAGACTTTTTTTAAGGCTGCAGTACCATAAATCTCTGGGCTGGTACTTGTAGTTTATAGGGGCTGAATGGCTTTGGTGATCCTCCATAAACAACTCGGACATGTGGAAGATGAATTTTAATGAGTGCTCTCAGAGCTAAGTGCTACCTCTTGCTTCTACACCTCAAATTCACACATTTTTTATTTTTATATCATACCAGAGACTGCTCTGTGCTTTTTTCCTAATCATCTACACTCAAGCTGGATTCTGTTAAACCCCGAGGAAAGGGAACATAGCTGTGTACACAGAGGTGGGGTTTTCACCTGGCCTCACTTAAGCAAGGGTTTAAACTCTCAGTCAAAACACCTGGGCTTGTACAGAGGCGGTATTAGCATCTCGTGCTCGGGGATTGTTTCATTTACTTTTGCCTGTGCAAAAGGCTTTTGTCTCACGTCCTGTCTGCAAAATGTTCAACCTTGTTCTAGGAAAGGCTCCAAAGTAAATTAGAGCAGCCTCAGGGGCTGTTTTAAATCATAGCAGCTGAGGCCTTACCCCAGCACTTCACGCTCCACCCTGTGCCTCTTCCACCAACACGCTCCACCATAACCTCCGATCTTCGCCTTTTCACGCAGAAAACTCTTTGCTTTGCATCACTGACAGGTTTTCCTAGGCTGGGAAATCGTCATACCTGCTTTACCATAAGCAAAGAGAATGAGAAACTGAGCTCACTAGCTTTGCTGGGAAACAGGCATTCACCAGTTACTGTAATTCAGCATTACTGTTTATATTCTGAAGCTCTTAGACTGACGAAGTAGGCAAAACACAGCTAGAATAATTGCTCCTGGGTATTGTGCTTTCAGACACGAACCTAACCATTCCTGAAGCTGCTGAGGACAATTTCCCTGAACTTCCAGCATTGTGCAATCGACCATATGCCTTTGCTGGGGTTTCCACTTTCCTCTGCTCTGACAAATATTGGTCCCTGCCGGAGGCAGGGTAGGGAAATTATGGATCAGTGGAATGATCCAGTACCAACAAATCCATAGTTACAAAAATAGGCAGTTATTCTTATCATTTCCTTGTTCTGACACAATTTCCTGCCCTCCTGTTAGGCTGTTCTGAGGATTGCCTGGATGACAGATCTGCTTTGAAGACTGTCAAACCCCTTTGCAAAATCCCTCTCTTGGTAGAAATAGCTGTCTTGAAGGACAATGGCTGGGAGCCGGGTGAGAAGCCGAGCCGATGTTAACAGCCTTTGATCACATTTGGCATGTATCCAACTAGTGCCTGCTGTGGGCATTGCTTGTTTTTAACATTTTTGATCATATCGCACTAAAGCATAGGAACTGTGCTTTGCTTGATGAGTTTTATTATACCTCCTACAGATTTAGTGATCTCCAACCTTCTTGGAGCAGCTAAGAATGGGAGAGGAACGTGGGGACCACAGAGATGCTCCTATATGATCTAGTTAGGACACGGCTGCAGCAGACAAGGGAGGAAGGGGAACTAGTTTAATTAATAGGGTTCTGTTAGTGTAGTTTATTTTGGCAGAAGAGAGGATTAATGAGATCTCACAGCTGCAGCTCTGCTGACAGATCTGTGTGTGTGAAAATGTCTGGCATGGGGTGGTAGTGAGCAGAAGGAATTGGTAACCTCTTTGGCAGGCACAGCTGTCCTTGGCATAGGAAGCACGATAGCCTTTAATATCCCCATCAAGACCTTTAGGGCTTTACATACTTATGGCTCTAAAGGTGTATGTGACAGTTGGCCTGGCTTGGCAGACTGGTCACCTTTAACTTGTCATCATCAAACCTTGGTAAGCTCAGTTATGGTAGTTCTTAGCTCACCTTTGGTCATTTCTGGGTCTTAAATATTAAAAAAAGTAATTGAAATTAAAAGACTAAAGAGTCCATAGGTCAGTGTTTTTTAGAACTAAGTCTTTCTATTTGCTTAACGGATAACACTTGGAGAGCATCACTAAGTTAAACTAAATAGGCTTGTGGCCACGTCTACATGTTAGATATACTTGTTCTGGTCCAGGGCGCTTAATATTGCATAGTTCATTTGACACCTAGAGGTATGTGCAAGACTAATATCCTTCAGAGTCAACAATTCTAGTTAGTCTGATTAAACAATGTACTGGAAAATATGTATCATTAACGTGGATGGAGTCTACTGTGCTCCCAGTTTTAGAGTTTGCATTTAGGCTTAATGAAATTTTGTACTGTAATGAAGAGGTAAGTGCTGTAATAGAAAAACATTAACAGCAGAAAAGAAAGCAAGTAGCTAACTTCCCTCATTCAAGACACTTTTGAGGAATGTACACCTTGCTTCTTAGCTATCAATTATTAATAAACACAGTTGAAGACTCTCCTGTCTTAAAACTTTTCGTCTGTAACTTTTCCTTCCCTTAGCTACCTCAGATCATTAAGCAAATGCCAGTTCCCAGAGAGGCCGTGCAAGGTAGGAGAATACTCTCTTGAATGTGCTCTTTTCTGAAAAGGAAAGGAAAAAATATGTTACTCAGTAGAGTCTGGAACAGAATACAACTCTTCAGTTCATGTCCCTATTCTCTAGATCCAGGACTTGTCTACAGCACACTGTATTACTCTTCTAGTTTGTGTTTGCGTGTTCTTCCCATGAGGATCACTTTGTGAGAAAGCGGGGATAATGTACACCAATAATCTGCTTTTAATAACTCCATACATGAAGGTACAGAGAGAGGATGCTCAGGGGAAATTTTACAAAAATATTGAAAGACTATTTTTCATTTTTCTAACCCTGTGTTTCTTCCTTAACTTATTTGCATTGTTCAGAGTCTCTATAGCTTGTGTTTTCTGTCGCTGAGGGTCATCTTCAAACACTTTAAAAGAACAGAAATGGACGAATATGAAGACAAGCATGGATCCAAATAGCAAAGATCCTCTGACTTCAGTAGGTGTGTTCAAATCATCACGCTGATGATGTTTCTTAGTGCCATAGGTTACAGGAGAAGTCAATATGAAGATTTAAAGAGAAGTTAGCTTGGCAAGAGATCGCTGTGGGGTAAAAAAAAATAATCTTAACATGTCACTGACCAGGGCCCTTGGTATTCTCTATCTGTCACAATACAATTAATACTGTGTCAGTGGTATATTTTAAACTGAAGTTGCATTTTGGCTTAATGTTTAAAGCTGACAGAGGAACGAGCAATATGTGCAGAGCAGTTTAGCCGGGGTCAAAGGAAAAGTGGGTTGAATATGGGAGATGCAAGCTCTGGCTCTGTGCTCCTCCTGTGTTTGGAGCTCAGCAGAAGCTGGGACCTCCTTCCTCTTCCCATGGCAAGATCTTGCTATTGCCTGAAGTACCTACTGAACAAAGAAAGCAAAAAGGGAGAGGGAAGCAGCAAGGGCACCAGCCTCACTGATTTCAAGGACCAAATGCCTCATTGCAGTTCTGGTAAGGGCACAAGGCTGTAAACTGAAAATTCGAGGGACTCAGTTTTCAAGAAGTACAAGCAGGAAACCCAAACCAAAATAAGTTACCCATCATTTCCTTCCCTGCCAAACATTTTGGTGTTACTGGAAGGATCAAAATTTCATATTGTATTCCTGTCTGTCACTGGTTTCCTATCTAACCTTGAGCAACCATAAAACAAAAAATTAGCTCATGTTAGTCAGTTTTATGAAAATACTTCTGAGCTGTGTGAGGATGAATTGATGAATGCTGGTAAAATCCTTGGAGATTCTTGGATACACTTCCTTATTCAACTCGTGCGTACATTTTTTTCCGAGAAGTTATCAGCTGTTCTCAGGAGCGTGTAGATCCATCGCACAGCTCTGCACTGCTTTAGGGATGAATCAGAAGCTGAATTTTCAAATATTCAAGTTCATTTTTTGCACAAGAAACAGTCCTCTGCATTGCTGCTTAATGAGTTATCAGGAAAACGACTACACAGATAACAAATTATAAGATCTGTCACAAAATTCAGCCTGCTTAAGTAATTTTTAAAAGCAATCAATAAATCCCGAGTGGCTGAAACAATTGTCTCATATCTTCATGCTTTCTCACCAGTTGTAGCTGTTCAAAATGCAGTCAGCGCTGAATGGCTTGAAATGGTTGAGTTGCACACAAACATGGGCATGTGACTGAAAAAGAGAGAAGAGGAAACTTCAGGTTGTGATGGTTTCATTTCTTTGAAGTTTAAGCTCAGGTTTCACCATGTGGCATTTCCGCTGTTCAGACGAAAAATGGTCAGTGACATTTTAGAGCAGAGAATCCGGCCCTAAACAATGTATAACACATTTAGCCTATAAGGTGAATCATAATGACATTAAGTGGGACAAAAATATGTGTTTTTTCAGGGTAATCTGCTGGAATTGAAAGTGAGTAGTCAGACTATAACTAATTATCATAATTCATGTCTTAATCCCAGATTACTGACAGTTTAAGTCTCCTAAGGTCTTCAGTACATTTATTTGTGTAGTTGCACAGAATGACTTAAATCTTGCAGCTCTTGGTTTGCATTCTGGGAATGGCTTAATGCTCACAGACCTGGAGAGCAAGCACACCCTTGGTCCTGCTCCAAATTCTGCCTGTAAACCAGGTGCTCAGCTGCAAGGAAAACGAGCTGCATTTCAGAAACTTGTAATTCTCTGTGTTGGGGTCACAAGGACTCCTGGGACCCAATTGTCCAACTTTGGAATAAAAGAAATAAAACACAACACTTAACTCTTGCACAAGATTTCACCTTGGGTTTTTAAAAAGACTTTATCAGTTGTATACCTGAGGGTTTGTGCCCCAGGCCAACAAATGTCAAAAGCAATCTATTAAGCAAACTTCTGTAAACAAGTCGGGAAAGTTGGTGGTGAATAGGTGGGTGCAAATGGAATTGCTCAGAATCATCATAAGGGGATCTTCAAAGCTTCTGGAGGTGTTTCCAGTGAACACCTTCTACCTGTAGGTGAGACGGGAGACCTGAGGAGGAATCACTCAAATGCTCTTCATTTAATGGAGCTCCAAAATCTTGTGTTACTAGATACACTGCTTACGAGGTCAGGAGAAAGGGTGTTTTAACATAGGTGGGAGGACTGTTTTCTTCTGTGATTTCATCTCCTTGTGCCCCTGTACCTTCAAGTCTCTTCCTTGTAACCCTGGAGGATGTGCTGCTGGAAAGGGGCTGTGCAGAGGGGTGGGCTGGACACGAATGCTTCTCTTTTTGCAACCCTGAAGGGTTGGAGCTGAACCGGTGATTAGGAACACAGCTAAAAACAGTATCTTAAGCAGCCTCACATTGGCCAGGTTTTGATGATGTCATTTTTTCTTTTAGTAGTCAGACTACAGGGGAAAAAATCAGGGCAAAGGAGAAGAGTTACATTTTTATTTTTTTTTTAATTTCCTGAGAAGAGCGCTTTTCCTTCCCTTATAAGAAAATGAGACATTCACACAAAAGATGAGTAGGATTTGGTAATGCCAACTGTAGTTCTCAACTATATATTTTTCTCTTTTCTTCCCTCAAAGGAATTGATAATGACATCCTTAATAAAATCTAGAAGAAAAACATCTGTGTGCATGAAGGGAAAGTGTACAGTGGCTCCCTCTGAATATTCCTGGAAAGGTAATAAGAACTCTTGTTTAAACATACACACTTAAATTTCTCCTGTTGAAATGTTTTTGTTTGCTGTGTTTTCAGCTGTGCATTTTTTTGGTAGTGTGTTTTACAGTGGGATTTAACTAGCATTTATCTCTGAGTCCTACACTTAATGAGTTAATGTTATAATAATGAATACCTTGGCTCTTGATGGTCTCAGAGTGCATTGGGTGCATTCATAAGATAACCTCATGTTGACTCCCCTCATGTTTTACATTGATATTTTGCAAGAGTTTTGGTGATATTTCCAGTGTCACGTCCCCTCCTCCCTCCACTCCAGCCTGCCAGTGATGTAAAGTTGTTCCCTGGAGGATCTGCCCAGTGTCGTCCTCCCTTTCCTTTCTCGGTCAGCAGTGAAGTAGCAAAGAGCCTTGACATTTCTAGCATAGCCACGAAGAGCCCTGACATTCAGTGTGCTGTGGCCTTGGGTAGCATCCCACCACATCTCTCTCACCAAATTTGGGCTGATTTCTCCCGTCGCTTCCCTTTCACTCATGCCGTGAGGATTTTCTTTGCAACTCCACTTTAGAAAGCGAGGCGCACTCTCACTTCTGGAAAAAGTCAGCACACAGCAGAGAAAGTTTAGTTAGCTGAGAAATATCTCCAGTAAGCCATCAAATTGGAGGTCTCTCCATTTAATAGGGCTTTTTTCAGACATACTATACCCATATAGCGTAGTAAACTATCTACAGGAATTGTTAAAGGCTGTTTTTTGGAATAAGTAAAATAAGCACAAGCATTTGATAAAATCAGGAAGACTTAACATGAATGCTAGTAAATAGGTGGATTGTTTCAAGTGTAAGATAACAATAGGACAAGTTCTCAATAGTTTGTGTTTGTTGCCTATTTGCTATAATTGGGTGTTCTGGAAAAAACCTTTTAGATTACTATGAATATATCAAATAGGGGAAAGAGGGCCATGAACAGATCAAACAAGGAAAGCATCTACAGGGGCTGAAGAGTAGTAATGAGTCACCGCATCCACTGACTGTCACAGGAACTAGAAACCAGATGTGACTTCTTACTCTAAACATCCTTTTGCAGTGGCATGTTTTTCATGAACAAGCAAAACCAACACTGTTATAGAACAAGGCGGGTTTTTTTCAGTTCTGTCGGCACCCGCTTAATAATCTTTTTGCTCTAGTCCCATCATTATACTATTTTTCCAACATGGTACGCAGTGAACCTGCACTGGTTTCCCACCTGTTGCATATATAAGCAGTGACAGATATAAGCAGTGACATGGTCCCGATGGGATAAAAGTCAAAGGTCATACACTGCTCTGGTAACTGGCGTGTTCCAAGGCAGCTGCAGCAGCTATCACCAAAGACACCTTATATTTACTCGGAACTTAATACAGTTACATGATGTCCAAGAGAAGAAAATTTCTCAAGCTAACCTTTTTAAGAGTTCATATTTGGGTAGTCTTGTAATAGTTAATTGATTTATCTTTTTATTGCCACTAACTTGGGGCAAGCTCTTCTCATTTTGGTGGATACTGGGTGCAAAAACTTAATTTTTCTATCTGTCTTACCTCCTATTACATCCAAGGAACACTGTTACATTTTATTTTGGCAGAGACACACACAAGCTACTTTTTTTTTTCTTTTTTTCTTTTTTTTTTTTTTTGCTGCTCCAAAAATCAGCAGCCTTTTCTATCAGGTTGCCCTTGGGCATGTTTACAGTTTTTTCTCTTTTGGCTGTAGTCTTTGACAAAACATGCACTGAACTACTTTTGATACACATTTTGTGGGATCACAGAAATAACAAAAAGGATTTTAAAGGCTACATTGTTCTCGTTCCAAACTTACCTAAGTATCTGAATCGGATACCTTTCTTGGTTTAGATGATAGGAGGATAAAAATATTAATGGCATAAGTTTCTTCTTCTCTGTTTTTTAGGTGGTTGATTAGTTTTCTGTTCTCAGCTGACTTCCCCTTGCATTTTTGATTGCATGAGCTGAGTGAAACTGGTCTGCTCAGCATTTAGCCAAACTTAGGTGCTTTAGGAGTTGGTGCATACTTCTTGATACAATATTATGATATACCATAGTAACTGATGTTGTCGTTGAGGCTGTGCTGGAACATGAGGATCTGATCATTCAAACATGATCTTTAAGTCAGGAGGCAAAATAAGGCTTTGTCAATTTTTTTGCCCTGATCCTGTAAAATTGCTCACGTGTCCAAGCAATAATCTTACTGACGTGTAGCTCCTTGCTCCTGATCCTGTGGGTTCATGTGGGACTGTGCATATGTGCGAATTCCTCCTTTCCAGATTTGGTTGAAAGAATTGGAGTAATGGCTTTTATAATGTTTTCCCCATATTTTTATTCAGTGGTTAGTGGAATGATCCTTCGGACTATGACAAACCCTTACCACATGTGCCCAGCAATTTCTGTTTTGCAATGGCATAACACGGTTGCATCACCAAGTTTCAGTAGATGATATGAGGTGAGTGTCACCACGTCAGCTATGCTCTTAGATAACATGCAATTCCTGTTGATCAGAATGATAGGCATGGGATGTAAATAAATTCCATCGCTTAGCTTTTTTTTTTTTCCCCCTGCGTTGCTCTGCACCTCATGTAGCGATACCACGCTCGGTGGATGTTAAACATCACAGGCGGGAGCGGTGATGTGTGACGTGCATGAGATCTCTGGGAAGGTGTGTGGTGGCATGTGAGACCCAGAACGCTCCAGAGACAAGCTGGTGTTGAAGGGGCTGCTGGGTAGCATTTGCCTTTCCGTGCAGTGGCAAACTTATGAAGAAACACTGTGTGGGACCTTGTTTCGGCTGCAGATATGCCAGGTAAGCAAGTCATCTTACCCAATCCTGCCTCAGTTTCCTTGCCTGAAACACACAGCTGTGATACTTGGCTCCCTTGTCAGGCACCAGGAGATGCAGCCAAGAAAAAGTGTTACGTGGCACTGCTGCTGTTGATTTTATTTCCCTTTGCCTGTAGTCATTCACGTAGTTTCCTTTCCAGCTCCACCCTCACCCAGGGCTCTCCAAGGGACTGCTGCCAGCCCCCCTGCCCTCTGCCCCTGGGCCTTTGGGACAAAACCTTCGGGGTTTTGGATTTGGTCGGGGGATGCTCTGGGGGAAATAGTGCGGGGGATGGGGGGAGGGGGAAGGGTAAAGGTCTAGGAGGGGGTGCTGCTGGGGATGCTCTGCGGGAAACCGTCCGGGGGACAACGACACGCTCCAAGGTGGGATGCCCTGGGGAGATGGTCTGGAGGGGGACGCTCCAAGGTGAGATGCTCTGGGGAGATGGTCTGGAGGGGGACGCTCCAAGGTGGGATACCCTGGGGAGATGGTCTGGAGGGGGACGCTCCAAGGTGGGATACCCTGGGGAGATGGTCTGGAGGGGGACGCTCCAAGGTGAGATGCCCTGGGGAGATGGTCTGGAGGGGGACGCTCCAAGGTGGGATACCCTGGGGAGATGGTCTGGAGGGGGACGCTCCAAGGTGGGATACCCTGTGGAGATGGTCTGGAGGGGGACGCTCCAAGGTGGGATGCCCTGGGGAGATGGTCTGGAGGGGGACGCTCCAAGGTGGGATACCCTGGGGAGATGGTCTGGAGGGGGACGCTCCAAGGTGAGATGCCCTGTGGAGATGGTCTGGAGAGGGGGATGCCGAGAAGGGGATGTTCGCGGGGCGGGTTGCGGTAAAGCCCGGGGG
>VFFE01007675.1:1656386-1679566 GCA_008921705.1 Burhinus oedicnemus | reverse complement strand
TTTTTTTTTTTTTTTTTTTTTTTCTCTGGAGATTGGGTGGATTTTGCCTGTTTTGTGCCAGCCAAATTGCTATCGTTTTTCTTACTTTCCCAGGTATCCAGGAGAACTAACTTTGCAGTGGGAGGCTCGAGGTTACTCTGTGCTTTGCTGTGTTTGGCTGCGTATTGCTTCAGTGATGCTGCGCGAGATGCTCGGACCTTGTGTGAATGTTCTTCTTTAGCCAGATGAGAAAATGATGCTGGTGAAATCCTCCCCTTTCCCAGCCAGCTTTCACCGAACTGTTTCATACCGACGTGTGCTGGCTTAACTGAAATTGAGTTGGTTGGTTATTGACTTTAGTTATAAAGAAATAAGCCACTTAATAATAATAAAACAATTCCTAGAATAAAAACAAACAAACAAACAACAAAGAAAAACATTCACACAAGTACATCGATGTAGCAAAGTTGTTTTAAGGGTACCTTGAAGGGAAATTTAAGAAGTGAGGTATAGTTCTTTACAAGCTCATGAACAGATCTTTTTGATGAGAAATGGTCCAGTTTTTCAGTGATGTTAGTGTGGCACGACTCTGGCAACTGGCAAGAAACCAGTTGGTGCCCTAAGTTTTATGACAGTCAGTTGCTCAAAGCACACTGGAAGCTGAATTACTGCTCTGCGGCATTAAGAAAATACAAATTCTCACCTGGATATTTTTGTATTAATTTTCTGTGATTAAGCTGTAGAATTTGTCATGTATTTTGCAGTGATTTTGATTCATCCTCAGAAGATGAGACTGTTGAGTGGTAGATTTAGCTGTCAGGATGAATGGGTGTATTTGTGTAATAATCTTATTTGTTTGATTTCTTGCTGCTGTTCCATATCATCATAAAATAGCTTATCGTAAAGCAAATAGACTTTCATGTGATGTAGTCTGAAGCTGGATTTGGTGTGTGTAGTTTCACTTTGCAGCAGCTGTGGGAAAAGCAATTTGAAGGAAGTGGTGCAGAGAGGAAATTTTCATTTTATTCTTAAAAATTTTTGGCACTTTTCATTTTTTTTATAGGGATGGTAAATTTTCCGCTGTTCAGAAAAGTTTAACTTTGACTGTATTGAAGAGGCAGTAGAGTGGTTTGTAGATGTGTGTATTTAAGGTGTCGATTAAGAAACAAGGGCATGAGGAGGAGCACCGCTGTCACTGGCAGTCGGTGGAAGGTGAGTGTCTAAACAGCATGTGGGTTCCTGTCGTCATCCCCTCTTTGGCCAGTGCATAAGACCATAACAGAGGGCTAGAAGCGTTGCTTATCATGTCTTTCGAGGTAATTACTCCCACAGCTAGCTCAACTTCACTGCACGTTTTTTTTTCCCAGTGGCTTTTGCATTTAGTAATATAAGCAGCTGCTTTCCAACTAACTGCACTGATGAAATTCCTCTTACTTGAACAGGTAATTATTCAAAATGTACCTGCTCAGGCAAGAAATGCTTCTCAGGAAAACAGCGATTGTGCTTTGAATGCTGAAGTTCACTGGGATTTGGAGCTGCCCATGACGAAGCTGGCGTCAGGCCGTCTGTGTGGCAGGGGTGGGCTCGGGACAGGGGATAAACCTCACCCCAGAAGCCTCTCAGTTTCTCCCACTGAGATTTCCAGGCAATATTGAGTGTCTGCTTCTGCTGCTTTAGTCTACATTGTACTGATTTGCTCATCTCATCTCTAAAACTAATTTCTTATCGATAGCTGAAGCTTGCCACGAGGCCTCCACCGGCGGCAGTGAAATTCACGCAGGACGTGTAATAGCTTGTGCTGTCACTTAGTTACGAGAATCTCGGGTTTTATCCGTTTTAGTGACTCACTCCTATACCATGAACTAATTTTAGTATGGGGCTTTGAATTTCAGTCTCCCAAGGTCCAGAGAGATGGGGGGTCTCTCATCACCTCCATGCTGGTTGGGGTCCCTCTGCCCGGGCAGCAGCCTGCTGGCGTGGGGCAGAGGGAAGCTTTACCTTAGAGGAGAGCAAAGCATGCTAAATATGCTCTCTATTTCCTCCACGCCATTTCCATCCTTGAGTGGAAAATTGCTCCTGATTTCCTCAGATTTGCAGGATTTACGTTGGCACCCTTCCCACATTCCCATCTTACTTCCAGTTGTATTTATTAGATAATACACTTGCATAGAAGCTTGTTTATAAGCAAAAGGAACATTTTTCCCTGACCCATTTCTACTGAAGTCAAGCAGTTAAATGTTCCCTGGGTCCCGGGGGGCTGTTTCTCAAGATGAAATTGGTCTTTGCAGGATTATGAGGATGTCAGAAGCACAAGCGCCTTGAACTCTGATTTCAAAATGAGTGTCAACATAAGAGCTCTACCTGAGTGCACCTCTATTTTCTAAGCTGCTGACGCTATAAAATCAAATCATAGAAGCAGAGGAGAAGTATTAATATTTAGGTAATTTGTGTCTGTGAATAGCTAGGCTTTCTGCGTTCCACGTAAGGATTAACTCCCCATTGCCTTCTGTGTGAGGGTCCTATTGAAGACCAAGAACAGCAAGAGAAACTGGGACAAGTCTCTGGTGTGCGATCAAATGATTGATCACCTGATTATATACCTGGCAATTTCTTGCTCGAAGAAATTAATTCGGGTGTAACTACGGGTTTACCAGCATTGCCACGGAGTGGGGCGATCGCTGTGTGGGCAGGCAGTTCTGGTCCGATTTAGGGATGGGTAATAAGGAAGCCTTGGTAATGGAGACTTCATTTCTGTCAGATGTGCTCCGTCTTTCCTGGGTTTTGGGTATCTTGTGAGTAGCAAGGCGATGTGCAGTCTGTCTGTCCTGCCCTGAGGATGCCACCTCCTCCAGCAAACATCTGCTTTCGGCACCCGCATTGCAGCGCACCTGGCTGTGCTGGGGTAAATACCTGCACGCCTGTGACTTTATTTGCACTAACTCATCCTGTAGCCACCCTGCACTGATACAAAGGAGGCTCTAGCTCTGATTTCTAAAAGTATTTAGGAATTAGTAGTTCTCGTATTTATCAAAAAATGCAGACCTTTAAAAAAAGCTGCACAACCAATCATAGGTCATTTAAAAACCCTTTAATCTGTTCTTTCAACTTAAAAAACATGTGGTTAGTTACACCTAATGATCAGGCTGTGGAATATAAGATGTTAATGAACTCTTCTTGAAACATTCCTAGATGGTTTTGAACTTTGATCGTTTTGCACTACATTATATATTCAGACAAATCTATTACCTCAGAAAAAAAAAAAGATTTTGTATGCCTGTTGTGTGTGCCAGTTTAGATGTTTGGATGGTATAACATTAACCAGGCTCCTTGAATGATCTGCTATTTTCAGTTACGAGAGATCATCAGAGAGGATAATGCAGAAGTGGGCAGAATCTGAGTAATATGGAGTAAACAGAGCATAATTACTCATAATTTCACATCACTCAAGATTTTAGAGGTGAAAATAAATGAGCAAAACTCAATGATTTTTTTCTGAGGTACTTTTCAATAAACGGAGATACTGTTTCACATGAGTATACTTTATCTACGGAACTCATTACTGCAGTGTCTTCCTGTTGCTTAAGATATAAATGAATTCTAAAAACTGTTAGGCAAATTAATAGAGAAACAGTATGTAAGGACTGCTAATCACAAAGATGCAGACGCGATTTCTAGCTGAAGCAGCCCCTAAATCACAGATTCCTGGAAACCAGGAGATTATTTTGCAGTCAGACTCACTTTATAATTTCCTGACTTTATATTCTTCCCCTGAGCATCTGTTTTGGTCAGTTAGAGGCAGCTGATTGGGCTAAATCGATATTTGGAGTGATGCAGTCCACTGACATGCTATATAGGATGAAAATTTGGATAGGATTTTTCTTAGGTCACTGCTACTTTGTCCAAAATAGTTCCAAGCGGGTGAATGTTTAGATGTAACTTCAGGTTTCACACCTGGGGAAAAACCTGCAGTAAATAGTGTGCTTAATGCTGTATTTCCTTAAGTTTTGATTAACTGGCTATTCGTAACCTTCTGTTAAGAGGGCAGATTGATCTGACATTTTGCAAGGCTACACTACTGCTGCGAGGCTTCATTGTTTTATCACTCGTGAAACAATTGGATTATTGTGTGAAAATCTGGAGGATGTTATGATTTTGGTTTTGATTTCTATTTCCCTAAATGTATATTGCTGGGTTTTTTTTGAGATAGGCTCACTTTTCGTGTTATCTTTGCGTAAGCACTCTGCTGAGCTTTAGGCATTTTTTTAACCTTTGGTTTTGATGCTTACACCGCCTCCTGTCAAACCCTGGGGCAGGGCTGATGGTGGCAAATTGTGTGTCCCCGTGCTTTCCCGTTGACTTCAGCTGCTGCTTGTCCAAGGAAATCAGACATTTGAGCTGGGAGTCTTCAAGGCTGCTTGTGGAATTAGAGCTGGAACGTTTCTAGTTTGGTCATGTAGGTGTCCAGCCTCCCCTGCCACCAGAGAGGACCCTTGTGTTTGTAGGTAGGATGCGTAGCGTGACTAAAGTTGATCTTACAGGAGAGCATCTTGGGAACGCTTTCTGGTGATCCCTAATTAAAACTAGTTAGCTTGATTGCTTGCTTCTGGTTTCTTGGTTAGTGTATGGTGAGAGCTGGAGCGAAGTGACCCAGAGGGTGACTTTTCTGCCTGGCGTCATGGGTGCCTGTTTCATATGTATTTACACAGATGCTCCTTTGCTGGCTTGTTTTCACTTTCCCACAAAAACAAGCAAAATAGTAACATAGGTTTTGAGATCTTTGTTTTGTTTTGCTGGCTTTTTGAGATGGGGAAAAAAAAGATATCTTATTCATATCCTTCCTTTCTGGGAAGTACTTGTACCCTTGACAATTCTTCCTGTTGCCCACTCCCAAGAATGACACTTGTAGTCTACAAAGGGAATTTTGCTTTACTGGGAACTTCAGGATTGTGCAGACTTCATTGTTTTGGAAATTCTTGGAATTGTATAGCTTTGCTGCCTTGAGATCAGAGATAAGAGCTAATTTGGAAATAAAAGATTTCCAGCTCTGTGTAACACCACAAACTAAGACACAGAAGCAACTCTGTCTTTTCAGGATTTATGAACGTGTGCTTTCATTCTTTGCTCCTAAACAGATAAGCCCTGCTCTAGAGGTAAGTTCTAGCCAGGACTGGGTATATAATCTATATTGTTTG
The DNA here is from genome assembly GCA_008921705.1 of Burhinus oedicnemus. Classification (NCBI taxonomy): domain Eukaryota; kingdom Metazoa; phylum Chordata; class Aves; order Charadriiformes; family Burhinidae; genus Burhinus; species Burhinus oedicnemus. Next base: position 1,674,395 of record VFFE01007675.1, on the reverse strand, counting down.
ATAATCTCTTAATGGACATGAATGGAAATGAGATGGCCATACTAATTTATTTGAGCAGGCATTTGTCTTTGTTGCCATGGATGAGGAGGTGGTGATGATCTGGAGCTGTCAGCAAGGATGGGGCAGACTCTCTTAGCTCATGTTATCATGGCTGTGAAATTTTTTTTTAAAGCCTGGCTCATTTGAGTTTAAGTGGGAAGGGATTATGAAGCTCTGTTCTTTGAAGTTTTATTGGATACAAGTTCCCCTTAAAGTAAAATCCTATACAACCTAATGGTTATGACAATTTCAATTAAAAATATCCAAATGAATGAAGTAACATAACTCAGCTCCTTGTTGTTTGTTTCCCTGGGTTTCAAGTGGAATGTTTTTTGCTGTCTTCCCTCATGGGAAACATCTGCAGGACCAAATGGCAAATCATTAATGCTCATTCAATAGCAGGCTTTGTTCCCAGTTTCTTCTACTTGGAAAAAATTAACTGTAGCGTTTTGTTGTCTTGTTTTTCTTTTTGAATGCAAACATCTAATTTCAGTTATATATTCTAGTGGATTTCGTAGAAGTCCTGCTATTTGGTATTGCTTGTAGTTGTTTTAGAATATACACTCCCTACCCAAATTCAGTTAGTGGTAATTGTGCTACTACCTTTGTGGTTGGGGTGTGATTTTTTTTTTATTTTTTAATTTTTTTAAATTTAATGTCTAAATAGCTGAATTATGTTTAACTTTGTAACACTATAATTTAGGACACAAAGCTCATTACAAACTAGGGGAAGACATTTGACTTTTGAAATGTGACCTGTTTTCTCCAGTTCAGGAAGGTTTCTGGTTCCTAACATCCACCAAACAACCTCGGATGCCTCATAGAAACATTTAGCAAAAAATCTGTCCAGCCTTTGGTACTAAGCAAATGAAAGCTGAAGAAGATCAAGCATTCATCTACTTAGGTGCAAAAGTTGTTTGGGCCAGAAAACCTCCTAATCTATATTTTGCTGACTGCGAGCAGTTTGTGTTTCAGGACACTTGCCAAATTAGTGATTCTTGCCCATATCTGCTAGAAACAGGTAACTGGAATGTGGGTAGCTCTTAAATCCATTAAAAACCATTACTACATCTTGAAAGGTATTTATTGACTCTGGTTGCGAAAGTTTTGGGTTTGAGCTCTAAGTGATTTTAGTCCTTGAACAAATACAGGAGATTGTATAATTATGATAGCTGAATTAAGATGCCTTTTGGTTACTATTCACCAGAACTAAACATCCATGATGAATCAACTCTGCATTTTGTTTGTTAATTACGGGCTAAGTGGTCATGATTTATGCACTTAACATTTAGTTTGAGAATATGTGAATGGGGCATGGCAATGACAAGCGTAGTGGTCAGTTTGTTCTAAACTATCCTGCCTGGAGCTACGTATGCATGAAAAGAGAATTAAAACCAAAAAAACCCCCACTGTGGTAACAGCGTACAAATGAGCAGCCAGCGCAGTTGGGCAGCGTGGGCAAGGAGCTGTAGATATGCTTAGGGGAAGGTATTTAAAGTTTAGCAAACTACCCCACCCTGCCTATGGCAAATTTACCTTGGATGAATCAGGACTAAAGTGTTTTTAAGGACTGTGTAATACATCTGCAGTTTTTCACAATGAGAGTAGTTTGATTGGAACAGAAGTTAATGCCCTCATGGATCCGCCACTTGGATGTAGCATGCCAGGAGCTCTGTTTGGACCTAGGATTTGTGTTTTTCAGTTTGATGCAACTGAAATGGAATAAAACCCAGTAAACTCTGTCTCTAAATGGAGCATCTCTTGAATTCTACTTAAAATGCTTTTATGTTGAGGTTTGGGTGTCTCGTGCCAACTGATAAGGCGATCATTTGATAGTGTACAGTGGGAATGAATATTGTGTTTAAAGATGCATGCAAGTTCTGCCATGAATTACAGGTCCGTAAAAGCGTTCCTCAAAGCGTGGGGTGTTTCCTTCCTCCCTCTGCTCCCAAAATGCATTTCAGGGAGGTGTGAACGAGCGATGCGTTGTGCTGCAGATGCTGAAGTGAGGCAGGCATTGGGATCGAGCACTGCTGTGTGCTACCTGCGTTAGCCCTGACTTTGGGACAATGGCTCCAGCAACTGGTTCTGTGCAACGTGATGATGACCATACTGGGCGAGATCAAAGGTCCGTGTCCCCAGGACCCGATCTCTGGCAGGGAGTGCAGTCAGAGCAGTGTAATGTCAAAGAAGCCCTTACTGGGGCCCAGAGAGGACGGAACACTTTGGAAAATTCTGGGTTAGAAATGGAAAGCACTGAAGAAAATATTTCATGACATCCAATCAAGTGACCAGAGCGCCTGCGTAATGCCAATGAGCCTAATTCCTGCATAAAAGCTGCCTGTAACTACAGTGAGGGCAAAAATGGGCAAAATGAAAGCTACAGAGCAGGTTTGTCATATAAACCAAGTAACTTAGAAGAGCTGAATGTGAATTTTAAGTTACTTCATCAAGTGTAAGTAAAAGAGGCGTCAGCCTAACTCAGCAATGCTCCTACTTCTGTTTTGGGGAGCTTCTCTGATTAGATCGCTTCCGGGAATGCACCAGAATTAACAAAACCAGGCTTTACTATAGAGTTGAGATTCTCTGAACTTCTGGAGGTAAATCCTAAACAGGACACTTAATATTCATCCCAGCATGGGATTGCAGCAAATTCTTGTATTTAAATTTTTCACCTTTTTATGTAAAGTTAAAATAGTTACTGGAATCATAGTTTGATTTTCTTGATATTTATGTTGGTATTCAGGGGCTTCAGCTTTAGCAAAGTGAAACCCTGGTGTTCAGACTTGGGAAAAGCCAAAGTGTAATTGCCGATGAACATGGGTTAAACTTACCAACTTTATTTGAACTTCTCAATGGGAAAATAATGCTGTAACTGAACTCAGAGACAAGATGAATAATTCTAGTGCCAGGAGGCTGAAAACTCAAAATGTGTATGGAAAGCTAAACCTCAGAGCTGGTTCTCTTCGGAGAGAAATGACTGGCATTTAGAGACGCGTACTGACATACATTTAGTATCTACAATTAGGAAAAAAAAAAAGATTAAAGGGGCATTTAGGTTTATGCTGCTATTTGTGTACTGAACATTTTACTGTCGTGACTTTAGGGGAGCAATGTGACTGGTTTTAGTTGCATACATTGGCTTCTTCATATTTAAAGTACTAAGTTATTGTCTAGGGTGAAATTTATTCACCAGAATCACAACTACGAATAAGCAGGATGAAGCTCCTTTAGCCCAGGAAAAAGGTATATTGATGCGTTTACTTGCTTTTCTGTGTATAACAGAATTTTGCTATTGCTAATCTTACCCAGAAGTCAGGCTGACATAAGCAAGAGAAGTTTTCTTGGCATTAGTGATTAGTTTGCATGCGTCTCTTTTCTACATTGTTTGTTATCAGACTAGGTGTTTTGCTGCTTGACTTTATGAAGTTAGCCATATAACTTATGGCTTATTCTTACTATCTAAACTACTGTCACCTTTAAAAGTACAGCTTATTGCTGATTCTTAAGATTTGCTCCTAAAATTACCTTTTTCTCCCTTTCTGTAGCAGGTATACGGTACCCGTATCACCACTTAGCCAATGCAAAACCATGGCTTTCGGAGATCTTTATTTTCAGGAATTGTTCCCCACTAATTATCTGCTCCTACTTCAGTATTTTTCTGAGTGTCTTATCTCAGGATCCTTTGTAACTGAATTTTGGAGTAGCTGGCTGAGGACCCATGAAGCCCACTGAAATGTTCATATATTTTGAAAAAAATTAAAGTGGGGAACTTTGTGCTGAAGTTACTGTCCCTGTAACATGGGCATATGTATGCAGTATTTCTCCATACTCACAGGTGATTCCTTGGAGATTTAAGAAATACTGTGTGTCTTTCGGCATTACTGCCCTAGACAAACATACCAGTGACAAGGAGGGGTTTTTGTCTCCCCCCAGTTAAACAGTTGTTTACCATTTATAACCTGGAGGTCAGACATGGAGTCATTGTGGCTTCAGTGCTTTCAGGGGCTGAGGATCTGATGACTGCTTTGAATGCTAAATATTTCTTTTATTCTTCATTTAAACTCCCCTGTGCTTCTCCCAGGCTCTCCCATTTCACTTGTGGTTGTGGGTCCCTGTCCATCCTCACTCTCTGTGCTGTTAACTGGGTCCAAGTTAGTTGTACTGATGATTGTGTGACAGCGCAGGAGATGGCACTGAAACCCTCAAACGTTTGGTTTCCCCAAGAACTTCCTAAAGACTTTGTTTGTATGTGGGTTTTCTAGTTTCCCTTTCAGCTTTCCCAGTGGCAATGCACAACCCCAGATATCTAAGTGCAGTGATTTTCTGCAAGGAGACTTGTGGTTCTTGCAGAAAATGAGGGCTATTACTGGTGCAATTCCCTCGTTCAGTGATACGCTACAACACACCAACCTCCATTTTCTTTAGGGGCAGTTGCCTTCAGCCTCCTGCCTTTGTGAATTAAGAGACTGTAAAAACACTGGGTCATTTTATCTACAGATAATACCCAAACCGTGTGGAGATGTTAAATGTGAAAGGACATTTGATCGCACATGTCAATACAGATTCAAAGTAACCTGAACTCTCCCGTGTACCTGACTTTCACCGTGAGCTCTGGCCCTGGCACGTGCCACGTTGCTGTTGGGAAGAGGAACACGCTGTAGTGAGGAAGAAAAGAGGGCAAACCGTAACAGCCTGCTTAGTGCAGGCTTTTGTCCTATTCAAGTTAGCATCAGGCCATTTCTATGGATCAAAAGTGTTCTGTTTGCGCCACTTTGGTAAATTGTGGTTAAATAAAGAATTACACAGAGCTTTTAATAGATCTTTCTTCTACAGTCACTGAGTTTTGATTAGTAGTGTGACAGTAATAGTTATTTAGGGAGCAATGCTGGCACGGGCACAAGTAATTTGCATATAAACACAAACCTCTTTTATTTAAATATGTGACTTAAGTGCTAGTAAAAAGGACTGGCTGACTTGGCCCTCCAGTGGAAGTGAGTCTCCAGTTTCCTTCCTAGGTTTGTTTTCCCTGAGAGTTATGAAAAGGGATGATCTATTTCTGTACACCTCTTGTTACAAAAATATACCTTTTGTTATGAGAGAGGCAAAGAAGGACTTGAAGGAGAGAGTGAGGAGAAAGGAGGCTGCAGGGCTGGATTCCTGCGAGACCTCCTCCGAATGGACACCAGCTCCTTCAACACGTGGGTCCCTGCCTCTCTCCTGATCTTGTGTTGGTCCTCATGTGAACTCTGATAAACCTCTCCTTTTTCTGCTTATGGTAGAGCTCTCCTTATCTCATTCCTACTCTGGTTGTACCTACATCTCTCCTTCCCCTTGCTGCTCCTCAGCTTTGCCTCTTCTCCTGCTCCTGGAGGAGGTGCCCTGCTCTAGGTACCACTTTTTCCAAGAATCACCCAATGCGATTGGGAACAATGAGCCAAATTATAAAACAGATCTAGTCAATGGTACCGAAATATCCCGACTGCTGGCATGATCCCAGCACATGGCACGGTGCCTTCCAAGGGCAGCCTCTGTCACTCCAGGATCTTTCTTGGGGTCTGGTTTGACGTGTACATCTTTCCCTGCGGTACAGGGCTGCGGGAAGCAGGTCTTCATGCATAGGTGTCCCCGGAGAGGTCTGACGCTGGGCAGGTGTGATTGCACTGTAAAGATCATATTTGATTGTACCAGCTTGGTGCAGTCCCACGAGTTAGACTGGAAAAGATTGAAGGGGCCTTGTGGCTTGCGCAGGTACGATTACAAGCTACACTATTTTGAAGGAAGCTGAAAAAGTGGAAGGAACTTGTGAAATATTTTTATAAAAATACACCCAAACACTTCCTCCTTCATTTCCCCCATACATACTCATCATTTTTCTGCTGTTTTAGAATAGGCAGAATCAAAACGAAAGCAATACTTTTACAAGCTGGAGGCAGGTGCAGGTTTTCTTCAGTAACTTTCACTATCAGGTGCTATTTTGAGATGCTCGTAGCAGCTGGTGGTTCTGTTACGTCTCATAGTTACTGTCTGCTCATAAATGTTGAGAAAAAAGCCCTCCAGATTGTGCAAAAGAGTCTCTAAGGAGTTAGAGCATCCCTGTTCCTCTCTTGTGTGATAAGTGGAGGAAGATGTGTGCTCATTTCATGTGTCTGTGAGAGACGGAGCTCATCACATTTAAGCCAATTAAAAAACGAAAAGCCGAGCATGGGATCTGAAAGCCCAGAGCCTAAAACCCCAGGGATCTGTAAAAAAACCACCCCCAAAACCAACAAACCCAAAACCTAAAAAAAAAAAAAAAAAAAAAAAATTCTTAAGATGCCTTCATTATCTGCATATAATGAACATGCTTTTCTTAAGCTTTTTATTTACCCTAGATAGTATTTGTGATCTGCAAGGACTGCAGATTTCTTTCAGCTTACATCGAGAAAAAGAGGCTGGCTTCTTTTGGTCATCTTATTTCTATTCAAGCATTGAAACGTCCAAAGTTATCTTTTTAAGAAGCACTTTTACTAATTTGGTTGACAGCAACAGGTCAAGTTTTTGTTTTTATTTTATGTTATGTTGAAGTTTAGCATCCCACGATGCTTTGCCAATGAATCTACATCGGTAGAGCAGTAGCAGAACAGGAGCCGTACCAACAGACGGGCATCATTTGAAGCCCTACAGGGGAGCTGAAGCTCAAACGCAATGGGAAGATTTGGAAGGCGGCCAAGACATGACCCTGCTTTTGCAACGAGTCGCCGGTGCAATGAAGACGTTAGCTACACTTCAGCGGTGCGCTCCCTTTGCTTGTTAGTACTAAAAATAATTCTAACACTGATTTCCCCGGGGTAATTAGCCCATGCAGAATCAGACCGAGATGAGACTTCTTCTGGTGCCTTATCAAATTTAAGCTCAGGTATTTACCGTATGCTGTAAGGCACAGCTGCAGGATGAAAGGGCTGTCTGTCTTTCTCCATAGTGCGACGTACGTATCTAATTCAGTGTCCCTTGTTAGCTTCTGTGATCACACCCAGAGAGGAACGGCCTCAGGCCCACCTAGGTCAGCCTTTCATTTTGGAATTTATTTTTCCGCAAAAGAAGCGTAATGCTCGAAGGTGTTGATAATCCAAGGGACATCCTGCCCCTGGTAAGGTATTCCCTTTTCTTTTAAATGTTTTAAATATCATATATGAGTGTAACTGGTGCTGTGTTTGGAATGCTCCAGGAGAAACTGGTAACACTGAACAAAGAGTTACTTTATTTGGATGATATTTTCTTATCTCTGCGGCCGTTGATGCTTATCATAAAGCTACTGCATTTCCAGATAAGGTGCTGAAGTAAGTCATTGCAAAGAAGGAAGCATAGGTTTCTTTTTCTACAGTAATTCCACTCTTGGTAGTAATTATTCATGTTTGACTGGGTTCTAGAACAGTGATGAGAACAACCTGGGGCACTGAGTATGATCTGTTGTAGAAGTAACCACCTAGCACATACAGTGGTTTAGCCATCTGAGAGCTATTTTCCTGATATTTTTCTTTTTTTTTCCCCCCAGGGAGGAATGGTTTGATTTATGGTTCCTAGAGACAGAAGAGATTTATAGCAAAAAGCTAGCAGGAGGGTATGGAAAGAGGATCCCAGTCCCTTTCCCCCCTGCTCGCTTACCTCCTCCTTGATGTCACCCTTGTTTCTCAGGGCACTGAATTGAGGCATTATAAATCTAAAGGGCTTGTGCTCTTATTATAACTTTCAATAGCCAAATACTATGCTGCATAGCAGAAGTGTAATTAGCTTTGCTTGCAACTTGTGCAATGTCTCGTGTCAGGTTTTAAGCCAGTGAATCTGCGCCAGGCAGGCGGAGATTGGGGTGAATATCCTATGCCAGAACGGCCAGAATTAATAGAGGTTTTACAATGAGGGAATTTCATTAGTTCCTTCCAGTTTGAACCTACGTTAAGATGCGTGCAAGTGAAGAACATCTTCCTAACAGCCTCTAACGCGTGTTAGTCTCTTCAGCTACGATGGGTTTAAATGTTGGCTAGCATTTAGTTGTAGCTGAAAACATACCACTGAATCACGCGTTACGAAGATGGATGGCATGCAAACTGACCCAATGTTTTCACTTTAATTGGATAAGCAAATTGAGCACAATGATTGCTGGGTTTATGAAAGTTGTAATAGCGGTGTTCTCGTGCTCAGTTGCATTTTTATCTTCTCACTGGCTTTGAGGATGCTCCTTAAAAGCGTTAGCAGGGAGCGTTTCGGGATGCTTCAGTGAGCATTGTGCACTTCTGGGTGTGCAGGGAATGAAAGACAATGTGTTCCATAATTTCCAATATGTAACTCAATTTGGATTTTTTTTTGCCGTTTTAGTTATATTGTGCACTTTTATAATGTTTTTAGAGAGTCTTTCAGTATTTCTCACTTGTGGCTTTTCTGGCTTCTTGACAAGACAGTAAGTGAAGTAGGATTGCAGAGTGATTTCTCTAGGCTTTCGGTGGCATTTGGAATGCCTCTTATAGACACCTGTTAGAACATCTTAAAAAATAATTTAGCTCTAAATTTTGTAACAATTTAAGGAGTAAGTAGGGAGTGTTATAGTGAGAGAAACTAAAGCACACTAAAAATAAAATCCCAGGGACCATAATTAGAAGATACTTAAGGGAGGATGAAATACTTGTGTTATCAGTCAGATGGTGAGCTGTGACCAATTTTTTTGTCACTAATCCTTTCCTTCTAGCCCCTGTTGCCCCCAAAAGAAGAGGAGACACAGCAAAAGAAAAGGATATAATAAAAATGACAGGTACAATCAAAAGTGGTCTCTGTGAAGGAAGAGATTAAACTACATGGATTCTTCTAAGCATTTGAGATTTAGCAGCATGTTAGAGTAGGCTGAAGAAGACAGGCTAAAAAGATATAATTTTTTTTTCTTATTACATAAGACCAAGGAGCCATTCAATTAAATTAAAAACAACAAAGTTAAAATTGATAACAGGAAATGTTTCTCTTTGAACAATTACTGTTTGCAGCTTTTTGCTACAATGTGTCATTTGATGCAAGGAAAGAATAGCGAGGCCAAGCTTAGACCAAGAATTTGGCAAAGTACACTTTTCCCTATGGTTGCTGAGGGAATATTTGGCAGTACGGTTGGCACCGAACTTCTGAGACTGTGGAAGAGAGAAAACTTCTGGCCTATGGAGGATAAGGAGTATGTGAACATGTTGGTATTGAGAACACGATTTTTAAAAGCAATGGAGAATTCCTCTTTAAAATTATGTGTGTCTATTGATGTTGCTCAGTACAGGAAAGACAAGCAGAGAAAAATTGATGTAGGCAGAAAGAACAGACTGTTTTTATGAAGAACTGATGCCTTTGTTAGGAGTGACAGTTGTGCATGTGAACACGTGCTGGTGTGGCAGAGGGGTACCCCAGAAAGCCTGGCACCCCCGGCTCCAGCACCGTGCTGGGTGGCAGGGGTGGTCCCCAACCCTGATCTTCCAGGGATCTCTCTGGTGGTTTTTTTCTGCTTGAACTGAGGAAGTGAAAAAAGTGCCAGTCTGGGTGGATGATGTCAGAGCACACTGGCCCTTTAGATTGTGTTTGCCCTTTTCTAAGGTTATAACAGATTGTCCATTTATTTTTATTTATGTATTATAGCCATCATTTGGATTAATTTGCTTTGTTTAATCTGTATTGTTAAATACAATATCTACAGAAGAAAAGTTACAAGTGCCGCAGGCGTGTGGATGTGAAGGTTCAGAGGTGGAGTTCGGCCAAACTCCTTGGCAATTCAGGGCTGGGCTTGCTGCTTCTGTGGCCTCAGTTCAGGCAACCTTGTGATCCCTGTGCAGCAAATAGCACCATCGTGTTGCCCTAGTGTGCAAACAGGAGTAGGAGCTGCTAGGTGGCAGGTAGTTGGAGTCATCATCGCTGCTGTCCTGACCAAAACCCAGAAACTTTTCTCCCATTTTTTTCCTTTTTTTTTTTTTTTCTTTCCTTCCTTCCTTCCTTTCTGATTCTGCCTGGCCTGAGGACTCTGCTTATTCTGGGCTAAATGCAAGTGGGTCTCAGATATAGCGTGGTCCTTGCACCATCCTTGCTAAATGGGCATTTCAATTCAGCAACTGAAGGAATGTAGCTGGAAAAAAACATTAAACTGGGGGAAAGTAACTGGAAAAATCTACAGGAACAAACCTGCTGCTAGGAAACAAAGTCTCAAAGCAAACAAAATAAAAACGACAGCAGTGGGTCGTCAAAATGAGGGGGGTGGAGAATAACAGGAAGGGAATAGGAAGCAGTAAGAGCCTTGGGAAGTGGATGTTGTGAGCTGGGTCCTGCCTTTATTTACAACGTCTTTACTTCAGGAGGTTTCTATGCATGTAGGCGAGCAAAGCGGGGAGTGCTGGCAGTAGATGAGTTGTTTAAATGAGTCCCAACAGTGTGTTTCATAATGTTTTGTGCAAATGTGTTTAACCTAATAATTTCTGTTATTGGCGTGTGATGTTACACTACCAAGGAGGCCTGCGGCTGCCTGGTCAAGTTTTTATTCAAAGAGGGAAGAGCCTAAGTGAAAGCCGTCAGCCCATGAGAGCAAATTCAGCCACGTCTCTGGTGAGCTTGTGCAGGGCATCAGGTGCTGCTCCAACCTGGGCATTCCTGCCTCTCCAGTCAAACCTGCAAGGGTTGGCATTTCTTTTCTCTTCCTCCTGTGAATCTGATCTTCTTGCGCTTCACCCCCAGTTCAGCGAGCAAAGAAAGCCCCCCCCCATGCCTTTGTGTGCCTCAAATCTCCCTCTGTGAGGTGCAGAAAATCGGTTTTGCTTCAGTGATGCTGTGTGGGGAAAAAATAATTTCAGGTTGTCCATGTGCACTTTGATACTGGCTCTGACTCCTGGAGGTAGAGGTGACAATACTGCATTAAGCTGATATATCTATACTAGCACACCTTCCTATTTAGGCAAAATTTGTTACTGCCTTGTGAATGCATGTAGTACGATTAAAGCTTATTTTTTTTTTGTGTGTGAAATATAACGATGCTGATATTAATCACTTATATACCAATATAAATGGGGGGAGGATTGTGCAGCTTTAGTCACATAGTAATACAGCTAAAGCATTTTTTGTAGATTCCTGAACACTCTGCAAGTACAGTGGGCTTAGTCATAAAATTATTTAAATAAGTTATTAAGTAACTGGCTATACAACCTTATTCAAATTAATGAACGTAAGAGTAGATTTCTTTGAAAGCAGACAGTGACTTCTCTATCTGGATTCATCCAACAGTTCTATTTCTGTTGCCTCTTATGGTGTTTTCCCTCATGATCAGGAAAACAATGAGATGAGTCACTTTGGGTCAACTATGCAAATATTAGAATGTAAATGTGCTATGAGTTTTGGAAGCAGCAGTCATGTAGCTAACGCTATACATTTCTAAGGATATAGGTATATGCTGTAAGCTCCGTGTGTGTTTCTTTGGGACTGTAAAGGAGTAAATCTGCAGGTTTCATCAGCTTTTTTCTTCATGAGTTTTGATGATGATTTGATTGTCTCTGCTTCACAGAACAAGGATGGTTGCTCAGCTGTTAACCACAAAAGACACTGTCTGTGAGGATATTCTTGTGCACAGAAGAGGTGGCCATTGGACCGCTCCCTTATGATGCAGACAGAGTAGGTGGTTTTGTTTTGGCTCTTTTCTTCCTGTCCTTCTCTACTGTATAAATGCTCAGTATGAATCAACTCCAAGATGGAGTCCACCAGTAGGTTTCCAAAGTCTGTAAGTGATCCATCCATCCATTTTTGTCCTCATTTTCTCTCAATTGCCTTCTTTATGAGGAAAATTAATTCTGCAGCGGCAACTTTCACTGGCAGTGGGTTAATGTAAGGGATCGTTTTGGGGTCTTGGCTGGGATTTCTGGGATGTCCTATGTGTCCTGTTCAGTCTCAGCCACTAAGGTTGTGGAGCTGTTTTTCATGTTGTGCTTGTCCACTAACACGTCATGTAAGAATCCATGTAGCCTAGGAAATAGCAAAAAAAACCCCTAAATAAGCTGGAAAAGCATCAGCGGAAATTATGGTGCCAGCTTTGCCAACATTTTTCGTGTGCTAGGATTATCGCAATTTAACTCCCATCAGTAAGTTTTGTACAGAAACAGTTTCAAAGTGGATAAATCTCAAATTTTTGCAAATCAGGACTTGGCAAAAGAAGAAATATAATGTCTCCTCTTAGCAATCATACAGTAGTGGGCAGACATTGCATTTTAGTGTAGGATTAAATACTTGTTCCGGCTGTTTTCCTCCTAAATAATCAAACCTACCCACCAGATTGTATTTGGAAGCACTTACTAATGCGGCGTGCTTTGTTTTAACTGTTTAGAAAAATGACTGAAAGTTTCAAGATGAGACAACATGAATCATAATCTTCAGCGGCTGTTCGCTTTCGTGATTGACTTGCCTTCTTCCTACGTTCCTTTTAGTCACCCTGGGAATCGCTGAAGCCGTTTCGTGCAGGAGGCATTGCTGAGATTCCCTTGCAGCAATGGACTTGGATAAACCATCCGTCTGGGGATCCCTGAAGCAGAAAACTAGACCGTTCCTGCAGAACCTAAGTGTGAAGAAGACAAAGAAGAGGTCTAGCAAAATGGTGGAGAGGAAGGTCCGCTCCTTGGACCGACGCCTCAGCGTGTCAGTGCCTGACATGCTGGAGGTGGAGACTCTTACGGAAGAAGAAACAACTTATTCGAGTACTCAGGTGTTGTCAAGCTGCTCCCCCAAGAGCTTCTCCAGGTCTGTGGTGTCCCTGAAAAGCCGAAGCACTTCGGTGAGGCCATCGGGAGAGGACTGGCCGTGGGCGCCGCAGCAGGCGATGTGCACAGAGGTGACAGTCACCCACCCGGACACGCAAGTCGTGGGCAGCCCCGTGTCCGAGGCGAAGAGGAAATCCAGCGATGACCTCTTTGAGCTGCTGCGGGGCGCCCGGCTGAGCACTGCGCTGTCGGACGAGGGGGCAGAGGTAGGTACCAGGCTCAGTGGCAGTCTCAGGCTCGTCACGCTTCTCCTTAATTGTCTGGGTTATAAAGGGATGGAGGAGGGGGCCCTATCCAAGGAATGAATGGGAGATAAAAATAAGCATAAACCATACATGATATATTAAATTATTGGAGACTAATTCAGATATCCTTTCTGTCAGTCTGGACCTACAAAGTAACCCTACTCCATGTGTTTCTTCTGACAAGGTTATGGTGCTTCAGATTTTTCAGATTTGTTGGAATTGCTTGCTTAAGTCAAAAGTTGTTGCAGCCCTCTGAGCTCTGAAATGCGCTGCTGATAGATTTGCTGTAGTTATTCTTTTTAGATAGTACAGCTTTACCAGGATTGCTCTATAGCAAAATCAACTTACCATCCACTCACTCAAGATCCAGCTGAAGGCAAGAGGTGAAAGATGACGGGTGAGTGAGGTGAACTCTGCCTGTACCTGGAATTAACCAAAACAAGCACGTGATGGAATACAGTGAACATGTAGCATCGTGCTTAGGGCTGCCCTTTGGGTTTGCATTGTGATTAATTAGAGGAGGTTGCAAAACCAAAACATTTCCTCTGCGTTCCCTGTCTCGTCCTCCTTCTTCCCTTCCCCCCACCTTTGCGGTCAGTATTTCTGTGGTTGGACATAACATCCCATGAACAGGAGGATCAGTCCAACATGCTTCAAATCTGACATGAAACAGTAATTCCTGAGCAAAGTGGGGAATCCTGGGGAGTTGCATGATGGCTTTGTAATACAGCAGGTGAAGAATGTGGCTGCATGAAACATTTTAAGCAAATTTTTTTTTTTTATGTTTTTTGGAAGCGTATCTCCTCCTGTTGAGTTTTCACTGAGAAGGTTAGATTTTGCACTTTGTTTTGAGGCCTTTTCACCCATAACCTAGATGTTACAGTTATGGTAGCTGCTTTCTGTAGTCATCTGAGATGCAAAAATGGGAAACAGACATTTTAATTTAAAGTCCTCCTTTGGGAGTGGTGATTTCACAGGTTAATTAGCATTTTTTAACTTCATGTTCAAAATGATGGTTATTGCTGCTATGGGGAAAATGGTCCTTTCTAGTATAAAACTGCTTGTTCTGCATCTTGAAGGTCATTGTGCTGTTATCAGATCAGTGTTAGCTCCTAGTCTGTTGTGGTGCAAAGTGCCAGCCTGGTAGTTACTGACCATCAGTTCCAGTTTAGTGTTGCTAAATTGTTAACATATTGGCTTCAGCTCACTGGAGTGTACCATTATTCAGAGATCCACATAAGAAAAATAGCTAAAAGAGTATATAATTTTGTTTCTGTGCTTAAACTTTACTCAGAAGTTGTAGCAACTCACTCAGTGTATGGTAGATTGGACATTATGAACATGTTATTATTTTAGGAGGTTTTCCAGATTGTTTTAATGACAGCAGCAGTTCTTTCCTGCTCTTGTAGACCATAAACTCTAACCTAAAATCTACCGCAGCAGCACCAAAATTAATCCTAAATCCTGCTTTGGCTTTGGGCAAACTAAGTGCTTTTGAAGAAGGAGGTTCCTGTATGGTGATGGAATAGCTTAACTTCCGGTTTCCCTTAGATGTACTGAGTCTGGCTTATTCTCTGTGGCATTTAAATCTTTCCCAAAGTGTGTGTTTATGTGTGTGTTTGTCATAAATCACTTAGTATGTACTTTTATGGCAAAGCATTGTGTTATGTGAATATCCTACCGTCCTTCCTATAATCTGCCTCCAATTACAACTTCTAAATGCAGAAAGAGATTTTTTTTTTTTCTAAATAATACATAGCAGAGAGTGAAGTAAAGGAAAGCAGAAATAGATAAGGACTATTGATCAGATTTAATTTTAAGTTGAATTTGGTGAAAACATCAAGATTCAGCTCTTCTTACACTTTATTGAACAGCTACAAAGTTTGCACTCTGCGTGCCATGGATGGGGACAGTTTATTGCAGAGGTTGTTGGTCTCCTAAATACTGGGTGGGGTTGCTGCAGAGAGCACGACAACACCCTGCATCACTCTTTTGTGAGCATCATTCACTGATCAGTGAGGTAAATCAGAAGGAAGGCAGATCCCTGGAACAAAACAAACTAAAAAAAGCCAAAATGTAGGTTGAGCTCCCTGCCCCCCCCGAATTGCTTGTCACATGCCACCTACTCGTTTCCTGGTTATCTTTGGTCAGCCAATATCATCAGATACTTTCTGAGCCGCATGCACAAGCTCAGTGTGGGCTTGTGGTTTTTACACTCGTCTAAACTCTCAGTACAGAGCTGCCAGTGCTCAGAGCGTGCCGTCAGTAAAGGCTCTTGCCGCAGGTACCCTATTTCCATTTGCTAAGAGATTTACTTTTATTTTATCTGTTCTCTGTTGCAGCCCAGCTGGGCAAATTTGAAGGGTGAAGGAGCAGCTGAAGTCACTTGAACCCTTCCCTGATTGATTCAGGTTGCAAAGGACAGCATTAATGCCACTTTTTGCAGCCAGGTTTTGTCCGTGGTCACGCGTCATTGCTGAAGTGCTCTAACACCACTTCTTTCTCTTCTTGCTAACACCTTGCAGTGAGTCACTGGAAACCCAAAGCCTCGTCCCATTGCTGATGCACTCGGTGCCCTTGTATTTTGAATCATTCTGCTGCAGAAAACAAGACAAGATAGAGGTTGTAAATCTTATCAGAAGGGAACACTTGGTTTATTTATATTTTTTTAAAATTTTTTTTTTTTTTTTTACACATGCACTTGGAACTATGACCCACTCGGTGCATGTGGCCACATTTATTTATGCCTAAAGTTCCGAAACATCACTGCAAGGTAGATAAAATCAAGATTTCAGGACAACACTTTCAGCGAGGCTTTTAGCTATATTCGGTGATCTCATTGCAATTAGCTACCTAGACTAATAGCAATTTACATCATATGGAGCTGAAATGAAAAAACAAGCTTTTTTATTTAAAGTTATAATTTTTGTTCAAAATATATCTATATAATGCAAGTAAACAAAAAGCAGACTAAAGAAAGAATCATAGCTTTAAGAGTAATTTTTTATTACAAATGATATCAAGCTAGCAGAGAGAATACTTTTTTATTATTATAATTGCAATACATTTTTTTGATTCTGTGTTTATGCCATGTAAAACAAGCTGTAAAGAGAAACCATTATCAGTGCCAATGATGGTACCTGAAGGAGATGCCTGTGAAGCTGGAGACTACGAGAAAGACGAGGTTTAATGCACACGAGTGAGATTTTATGCATACTAGTCAGGAAATTCGAAGTTAGGGTTCCCCTAGCAGCTGTAACTCAGCTCTGTTGTGTGAGAAAACTCTTCCGCTTCTCTTTATGATGATAATTTTTTCTACTTTTAATGTGTTTTTGCAAGGTGGCCAAGTTACGATTACTGTGGGAACCATAATGTTAAATTTTGTCTGTCATGCAAGTGAAATTTTACTTGCAGTGCAGGATTGCTGTACTTCCTGATATGTAATATATGTATTTGGGGGGAGGAGGAGAAGAATTATATAAAAGCGTATTTATATTTATTTCAGAATACCGATATCTCTAAGATTTATGATCTCTGGTGCAGGAGCTGTTTTTTTTTTTTTAGTGTTTGTATAGTGCTCCACACAATGCAGCTCTCATCTGAGAGATTTGGATGTTACCACACTGCATGTAATAACATTTTCACATGAGGATCAAATTCCACCTTGTGTGCATTTTCTGTAGGCTGAGGTTATTCTTAGCATAAATCTTTGTATTTGAATGGGCTGTGATTGCCCTGCATTAGACCGAAAGAGTTGCCCAGGCACGTGGGTCCTCTTCAGCTAAAATGGTGATCATAGCCTGTCCTAGCAGTCAAAATAGCGTCAGATGTGTCTTGACCAATGAATCCCTTCTGTGCGTCCAGACAGCCTAGATGCCGTGCCACCATAGCCTCAAGTTTTTGGATGAGTCAGTATTTAGGAAGAAATGTTTGACTTCCTCTCCTATGCTGGGCACTAGATAAAAATCCTTTGGATCTTCCAGTTACTGCAGAAAGTTGGGGGAAGTACATGTCCAACACATTTTTTCCCTTTGACCACTTCTTTCTAACTTTTCTCCTGAGCTTTTTTTTTTTTTTTTAAAAAAAACCAAAAAACTCAAACAAAACAAAACTTTTCCTGGACCTTGCCTTTTGGTTGAGGAAGGAGAAATTGTAGTCAAGTTGAGAGAGCAGCCTGCTCTCCAACCCCAGGATATTGCTGCTGCTGCCACCACTTCTGGCATTTTTGTATTTTATCTTTGCCAGGACACTTGGAGATTCAACAAATAAAATTCTGATCAGGAACAGGGGTCAGCATTGCAATGCTGACTGATAAGGCACCAGATGCAATAACCTTCAGGCAACAGGACAGTTTATGGTAAGGACCTTCAGCACTGAACGCACAGGTCTCTACTGTGGAGGATAATAATTTATTCTAATAGCTGGAAGCAGCACTCTTGATTAGACTCAAGAGAATAAGTGCAGTTACTGTAAAACAGGAAAAAGAAATGTATATCTAAATTATGGAAGGGGAAGGTTCTATAAGCAGAAATATAATTATATTTTAGCAAAGAATGTCACTGGTTACACATACATATGAGCATTTTCTTGACTGATACTAGGAGTATTTTCTTGATCCCTATATTACTGTTGTCTATTGATTGTATCTTTTTTTTTTGTAGTACCCATGTGGAGAAATGGATCTAGACTCTTCCGTAGCATCTCAAATTTTTGATGATCAGATGGTAAGTTCTTTCATTTTAAAGCATTTTGAGACTTGATCGGAAACAAAATTTTTTTTAGGTTTAGGTTCTTTGCTGTTTACAAATAAAAAAACCCAGCAGGTGAAGAAGCCTTCTATAGATTTCTCCAGTGTGTTTTCTTTTGTTTGTTGAGGTTTTTTGTTTGTTTTGTGTTTTTTGTTGTGGTGTGTGTTTTGTTTTGTTTTTTTTTTTTTTTTTTTT
>VFFE01007675.1:1593831-1656366 GCA_008921705.1 Burhinus oedicnemus | reverse complement strand
GGGGGGGTTTTTTAAAAAAAAAAAAAAAAAAAAAAAAAAAAAAAGAAGGCATGCTGCTGATGCCCTGCTGCATATCTTTATAGGTCTCTGCTGCCATACTGGTTACTTAGGATCTTGGCGTGACACTCAGGCCTGGCTTGCAACCACTGTGCTTTATGCAATGTGCTTTAAAAGCAGGAAGTTGTCGGCTTTGCTCATCTCTCCAATGTGAGAAAACCTCAGAGAAAACTTGTGGGCCAGGAGAACATGACTTCCCTTTTCTCCCCCCGCCCTGACGCCGGATACAGCCGCTGCGTTGGGGTATACCAGCCTGCTCCGAATAATCTGAATGTAGGAACATGTCAGCAGCCAGCCTATCCTGCGAGTCAGACTGGCTTGGGCTGATGGCCAAGTCGTCCTCATTCACTTTTTGGGAACGGCAAACCTCTAGAGCTAACCAAGCAATGCTGCCTGCCGTAGCTGGGAGAGGCTTTCGGTCTCTCTTCCCCATGGTTCTCTGTGTGCGACGAGGCACTGGAGCTCTCCCGGGGGTAACGCTGAGTTGCTGCTCCTGCGCTTTATGTGTGTTGGAGTTTGAAACCTCCTCTGAGCAGCCTTGTGCGAGCAACTGCAAAACTGCTCTGGTTAGGTAGGAGTGGTGGCAGAGCGTCGGAGTTCGTAGGTAGGAGTAGCAATGTCCTGCTTTTATTCAAATAAAGTGGTCGTACCCAGTGGTTGCTGCTTGAAGTAACAACTTCATTGATGGAAACTAACTCCAGATACTGTGTGGAGTATGTGATATGCTAAATGACAAAATCACAGAATAGAATCATAGCATCGTCTAGGCTGGGAACGGACCTTTAAGATCATCGAGCCCAACGATTAACCTAACATTGCCAAAGCCACCACTGAACCATGTCCCTCAGCACCACGTCTACCTGTCTTTTAAATACCTCCAGGGATGGTGGTTCCACCGCTTCCCTGGGCAGCCTGTTCTGAGGTTTGGTAACCCTTTCTGTGAAGAAATTTCTCCTAATATCCATCCTAAACCTTGGCTGGCGCAACTTGAGGCCATTTCCTCTTGTCCAATCGCTTGTTACTTGGGTGAAGAGACCAAACCCCACCTGGCTACAACCTTCTCTCAGGTAGTTGTAGGGAGCGATAAGGTCTCCCCTCAGCCTCCTGTTCTCCAGGCTGAACAACCCCGGATCCCTGGTCATGTGAAAACCACACAGCTTGAGTGAAGACTGTATGCCAGCATCTTTAGCCTGAATCAGCTTTAATGTAAGTTTATTTGTAAATTTCCTAAATTTTAATATTCATTTATTATGATCTCAACAATTGCTCTGAAAAAAAGTCTTGCAGCAGTCATCAGACCAATCAGTTTACATTTTTCTGGGAGGAAGCTCTGTATCTACTCAAAGAAAAAGGTACTTAAGCGTGGGGTCCTCCTTCCCCCTTCTCCCGCATCAAGCGTGGGGTCCTCCTTCCCCCTTCTCCCGCATCAGGCGTGGGGTCCTCCCCTCCTCCCCCCTTCTCCCGCATCAAGCGTGGGGTCTTCCAACCCCTTCTCCCGAATGCCCTTTTCCGCTGGATTTGAAGCCAGAAGTCTCCCACGTCCCGGGCGGGAGGGAAGCCCCCGCACGGCGTGTGCCTGCTGCCCTCTGCCGGCCGCTCCCGCGCTGCCGCCTCCGGCCGAGCCCCGGGCCGGGACCCCCCGGCTCTGCCGGGCGGGCTGGGACCGTCCCACCGCCCCCCGGGCTGGGCTGCCGGCTTCCTCCGCCACCGTGAACGCCGTCGGCTGCGTTGGGCGCTTCAGCTCCGTAGCGGCTCTCGGTGCAGGAAGCGATGAACGAGATGGACTTGAAACTCGAGCAGTCAGGTCTCCGTCCCAGGGTGAGAAGCGTAGGCCCGTGTGCACCTCTAAGTCTATGAAGAGAAATCCAGGGCGTGTGGCAAAGGAGAAATATTTCTGCCATTGGAAACAGCTGTTGCTGCAGGTTCCACTCAGCAAATTCACAGAGCTCTCCCTCAATTTACCCATTATATGCTTAACGCTGACTAAGTAGGAATTAATTATACCTGGCTGAGTAAAGGTGAGCAGTAGTTCTACTCACAACTGCAGGCCGTAAGGCCAACATGCGACTTTTTCCCAACTTTCCAGGGATCTTTCCAGACTTTTTGACTGACTATGTAATGCTCTTTCCAGGACGTGTTCCTTTTGGTGTGATTTAAATTCTTCCTTCATTTTACCAGGTTTTTATTACTCCCCCCCCCCCATTATCCCTGTTACCTTCTGCTCTCTCCCATTTTTCTCTTCGCCTTTTGCCTCTTGCATGGTTTCGTGTCTGTCCGTTGTGTCTCTCTGGTCCCTGACTTTCTGTAGCTCCTCTGCTTGTACCTGCGCTATAGAGAGGGGTGCAGTGCCTCAGCCCGGGGGGCTGGCTCAGCTGCGTGCTGTTGCTTCCTGTAAGCCATGCAGGAAAAAAATCAGAGTTGCACTGTTTTCTTCTCCTATCTTTTTTCTTTGTTTGTTTTGAAGTGTAAGGGAAAGAAAAAGCCTCCCTACAGCAACACGCGATATACATACCCCAGCCAAGGAAGCAGCGTGCTCATTACGGCAGGATCTTGGTTCTGGTGGAAAGAGGAGAGGCTCTGAAAAAATCCCTGTTTGGGTCAAAATTGCAGTGTGTCCCTCTTAGGGATGCAGGATGAGAGCGGTGTTACCTGTTGGTCATCAGCTTGCTTGGAGTCTGATTTACTTGCTTCTCACTGCTTCTTGGGATGCAGTCTTAACTCAGTTGTGCGTGAGAAACCGCCTAAGCAGACGGTGAGGTGTGCTTGGCAGGCGGCATTCACATCTCCTGCGTGTGCCTTTGGTGCCCGCTGTTAGACGGTGCATACGTCCCGGCTTTGTAGTTCTTGTAATTAATGAACTGAATGCTGAAGGTTATGGGTGTGCATGTGTATATGCGCAATACCAACAGTTCGGGTTCTGTATACTTTTTATAGTATTACTGTTACTAGATGACATGACGCGTCTTGGTGATGACGAGGAGCTTGTGTTCTATGTAGTTTTAATATTGTGAGTAGTAAGAAAGCAGAAATTTATATTATCAATTAAACGTCTGCGGAGCACTGCTAGCTCTGCAGAGAAAGATGGATGATTACTCTGTATCTTATTTGGCTTAAAAAAAAATAATTAAGCATTCTTAATCACCAGTGCTCTAAGTGTTGTCATTTTGTTGCACCCTTAGTGGTTTTACGGCCTCGTTGAACCTGTTTGTGTGAAGCTCGCAACTTCCAGCGCCACATGCTTTGAACTGGGAGAGGCTGGAGCCCATTTCTACTTGCTGGTTCACTTTCACAGGGCAGGGTGATGCCTCATGTTCGTTTGAATCAGTCTAATGAAATCTGAGATGTCCTGCGCCCTTATGGCTCTGAGATGCTCTGACTCTGCACGCTGCTGCCTGTGCGAGTCACCCTTGCACAACAGTGACGCTGTGACACCGAGTAGCAACATGATGCCACAGCTGTAAGGAAGAGTTACCTTCCTCCAGTTTACAAACCCAGCTCTACCACCACAATAAAGAACAGAAACTGGGGTTTGAGTGCCTGTAAAGGTGAGAAGCCCCTCCTGTTTCCAGATCTTGTACTTAACAGATGAGAAAATACACTTAAATGGTGTGGTTACAAAAAATATATTTCTCGGATGTGATGTCAGCTGGCGAGTGACTGCAGTTGCTGTGTCTTCCTCCCCTGAGCTGTGTTGCTCCAGCCTGATTTTTGTGTGTCTCTTCCACGTGTGCTTGTGTTTTCTAGATCTTTACAGGCTCTTTGTACCCCATCTCTCTCTCCCTTTCCTTCAGGTTTCCCTTGTTGCTGCTTCCTGTTGCTGCGCTTTGGTTTTGCTCTCATTTCTTTCCTCTCGTGACACAGCTGAACGTGCGCAAGGAGCAGGGTGGGTTGCAGAAGTGCAGAAAGTGCTGTCACCTTTCTGGGTGCATCCTGCCTCCCCTGTCCAGAGAACGTCACCATCTGCTGCCACATCCAACACCACCCGCCTGCCGGAGGGTCCCGGTGGGCTGCTGGAGCTGGCAGAGAGGCTGTGCTGCGTGGGCAGCTCCTAACATCAGCGTGAGCTGTGCCAAAGCTCAGACTCCCAAGGGCAAAATAAAATGAAAGAGGACAGAATAACGCGTCCTTTTAAGTTTAAGCAGTCATGGACCTGCAGTAGCCCCCCACTGATAGCTCTGGGCTATCCACTGCCTGCCTGGGTCCACGCTGCCACCAGAGTGCTGGAGGAAGGGACATGTTTGTGCTGTGCTGGGCGTTCGTCAGCTTAGAGCGAGTCCATTATTTGGGAAGAAAATGCTGAGAGCAATTAGGCTGAATCGCTCCCTGCTAATGCGCTGATTAATTTAGACTTCCTCTGTTTTCAGGGTATCTGCAATTAGATCATTAGTCCTTCAGATTTATTAATTATTGAGATGTATTAGGCAACTTTTCACACTTTTTGAAAGGCATAATCATGGCTAATTTACAATTGCGAAGAATTTGAATGGTGCTGGGTACTTATTTTGATGTTTTCTGGATCCTGTGTAGCTCTGCGTACAAGGGCTTGTGCTGCAAGTGTTTATCTGCACCAAGTCCAGTTTCTGGAAGTGCAACGTGTGCGGCTGAAACTTTGCCCTTAAACACAGTGATCCTGGTGAGCATCCCTCCTGGACCGGCCGTGGGAAATGGACGCACAGAGATAGGAACCTCAGGAAAATAGACTGAGTTCAAACAAAAGCAATGAATCCATTATATGCATAGCCACCTTTGGTGAATTCGTGTTAAATTAAGAAATAGAGGATGGCAGCGCTGGAAGAGAATACGTAGGGCCCAGAGAATACATGTGACTCTTCTTTGGTAGATAACTGTAATTTAGATAATGCGTTTCTTAAACTGATCAAGCTCTATCAGTCATCAGAGCTGGCTCCTGGGGGCAGCCGCCTGCGTTAACAGCTCGCGCTGGGTCTTTCTGGGACCCTCGAAGGGAGATTTTTGTAAGGCCAAGGACTGAGAATACAAGAAGATGCGACTGTTTACACTGCAGGTCCTCAGCACTGGCTAGTAATGTAAAAGTGGCTTCTGCCCTGTCCTTGTGCCCTCCTGTGCGTTCATACCTGAGCCCCGACTGGGAACACAACGTTCGATTGGCCTAATGGTCTTTTGGTAGGGTCTTGGGTTTTTTCTGTGTTTATTTATTTTAGTTTGGGGTTTTTTTCAACACTATTTCTGAAGTCTCCTGCATAGAACATCCTGCATCGGCTTCTTTCATTCTGTTAATGTTCAGTTCAGGCTTTTTCCCCCCTTTCTTTTTCCCATCGACTGGGGGTTTGCATACATCGTTCATACTTCTCTGCTCTTTTTGGTTTATTGGTTTTTGTTGTGGTGGGTTTTTTGTTTTTGGTTTGGTTTTTGTTTGTTTGGGGTTTTTTGTTGTTGTTTTTGGGGGGGGGTTGGGGGGTTTTTTTTTGCTTGTTGGTTTCTTTTCCCTTGGAACCCATTGGTGATGCTTGTTTCCAAGCAATGTTTCATTTCCATCTGGCCACGTAAAACTAGCTGAGCACCAAACTTTCCAAAATTACCTGAATTTCCTGCCAGCAGAATACTTTTTTCTAATTTCCCCTTTAAGACTTGATTGCAGCTATTTCACTACAAGAATATAGTGGTTTTCCATTTAAAAAGAAAAGTGAGTGTTCCATTTTAAAATGTCTTTTACTCCTTGTTGTAAATAACTCCAGTAATTCTATTTCTAGGAAGATTTTAAGAAATGTATTCTTTACATGCATATAAAATAAATCCTTCATTTCCTTCTTCAGATTAAAATTTAGGGTTTTAAGCAGAACTTAAATGGTCTAGGTTATATTTCACACTGTTCTTTGATTTTTTTTTATTTTTATTTTTATTTTTTTTTCCCAGGATTTTAAGGCAACTTGGCGGTAGTTTTTATTTATTTATTTACATAATGAGACTTGTTTCATATGCTACGTTTCCAGTAAGCTTACTCCTATAAAATGGTGTGTGGCTTGAAATTATATCGGGTCTTCTGGTTTTGTTCGGGTCTTTTTATTCTAATTATGAAGCAAGTGTATAGCAGTATTGAACCCAGTTGATGTGATATATCTCTCGGTAGCTGCTAGAGGGCAGCAGTATCCATTTAAAAACACCATTAACAGTTTCTTGGGCTACTAAACCCTCTCCCGCTGCTGTGTCCCAGCAACTTTTGCTCACTGAAGCTTGCTCAGATTCTAGCTGATGTTTGGTCTGCCTTCACGTCTTGCTTTTTAATGTTAGTGAAAGAAAACAGAAGTAAAATAGGTATTACGGAAATGAATTTAAGGGAGCATCACTATTGAGATGCATATTCTTTCTCTAATGAGAAAACAGGTCCAGCTGATGGAATGATTTTTTTTTTTTTTTTTAGAGGTCATCCTTTCTTCTTACACTTGCTGGGTTTGTTTGAGGCTGAGAAGCAGATAATCCTGTTTGGTTTATATATTTTGTCCATATGTTTTACTATGTGAGAACCTTCTTGTCATTACATAACGCTTAAATTAACCTCAAAGCGTCACACCGTGCTTTTCCCACCAGAAGAGTGTTCTTCTTGGGCTTAAATTCTCAACTGATTTCAAGAAGAATCCGTCTCCTTGCGCTACCCCGTTGACGTTGCTACAGCTGATGTGACCGAGTTGAACAGGTTCAGACCTTGCATTACAGAGGAGCCTGGGTGCACGTCCTTAAAAGTTGTTGACTGGGTTGCCTTCACTAGAAGATGGCTGCTAAAAATGTTTTGGTTTTTATTAGTGGTCTGGCTTCTTCAGAAAATTATCAGTTCCTGTCACGTTCAAAAGAAAATTACAAAAAAAAAAAAGGACCTCTCATTTTTTTAGACCAGTTCATCTCTAAAAGTCCTGGGCACTTTTTTTAGAAGTTATGCTTTTCTGGCTAGGTTGTAGATTGTCTCTAATAAATAGCTTTTAATCGATGCAGATGTCTTTTTGATCCTGAATCCAGAAGGCTTTAAGTTGCAGTCTGTGCTGTTTGTCCCATCAGCCGGGGCTTGTCCACCTGGCTTATTTCTCATTCTCTGCCTCCTTTTTAACCTATTTTGGTCACCTGGATGCAATGTGGGGTGTCTTAAAGAAAAACAGGAATGGACACAATGACCCAGGGAGGTACAGGAGCTTCATCAGCGTCCCAGGAGCAACTTGGGGGAAGCCTTGAAAGCCCCAAAAGGGGCTGTGGTGCCACATCCACCCCCAACATTTCTCTCCTGGCCATCCAGGTCCACCCCAGCGAATGCCACCGAGCCCCGGCACATGCCAGCTCCCGCCGCGGAGGTGAAAGTCCATCTGTTTGCCGTCGCGAAGGTGTCAGCCTGTCATTTGTATGACCCTGCGCCGCCACCCCCTTTCCCCCGCCTGCCTAGTTGAGATGTTACCCCTCTGACAGCCAGACAGGCGAGCGCCGCCGAAACCCGCGCCCCTCCCCAATTATTTTCCCTAACAATTAACGCCGGTACTAACTTGACACCTTTTCCTTGTTTGGCTTTTGTAAACCATCATCCCTTTTTCTATTAATTCCCGGCATTAATATTTTCTTTCGCGCAAGTGCCGCCGTTCACCCGTGAAACAGTTTGAACATTATGTAGCTGTCAAGAAAGCGAGGGATTACCCAGTGTGCCTTGCCGGAGTAAGTGACACCACTGAGGCCCTGGTTTGAGATGTTTATTTTGAGAGTAAGCTGACAAGCATGAAGGCCTGATCCCAGAGTGGCAATCTTATTTAATTAAAGGCCTCTTTTTATTATGGCTTTTTCGCCTCCCTCACTGTTTTTTTAGATATTTTTATATCAATATATATGTGTTTAATATCAACATATATATTCCTTTTATACACATACATGTCTTTTTATATATGTAAATATAAAGGAAGACATTCTTTTATATATGTGTATATGTATATATATATATATGAGAATGTTTGCTAAAGCCTGGCTCACGTGAGCAGTGCTGGGCAGCCCTTCCCCCTCTTTTATTTTCCTTTACTGTATAACACCCTGGAAAGCTTTCAGAGCAATAATGCAATTGGGATGCTCACTTAGCTATAGCCTTCTTGCTTCCCATCCTCAGGGAAAGGCTTGGACTTTTACATTTGTAGACATTGAACTTGCTGGCTGTTTGCTTTCTCTGTCTCCTCTTTCTCTCTTTCTTTTCGGGTTTTGCCCTCGCTCGTGGGTTTCCTGTGCCAAAAGCAGATGAGTTATGGCCGCAGACCACCTGCCTCCATCACCCTCTTCATCCTTTCATTTCATCAGCTGCTTTCCTTGTCTCGGCCAGTTGCTATTTCATGCACAGAATAGGTTGTGGACATTATTA
Organism: Burhinus oedicnemus; assembly: GCA_008921705.1. Taxonomy (NCBI): domain Eukaryota; kingdom Metazoa; phylum Chordata; class Aves; order Charadriiformes; family Burhinidae; genus Burhinus; species Burhinus oedicnemus. The sequence continues at coordinate 1,647,959 of VFFE01007675.1, read as the reverse complement.
TTACTATTATTGTTATTTTTAGTAATGCAGCTTGCTCCTGCTTATCCTGTAAATAAACGCCTGTTCTTTTTATTTATTTTTTTCTTTTTAAAGGAGCTGGAAGAAACTAACACCAAAGAGCTCGGTGCTGTTATTTCTTAACTTCTCCACCTTCTCAGGGCTACTGCCCATGTTGTGGGGCTACGTTTTATCTGTGTGTTCCCACTTTTTGTGGAAAGTGTGCTGGTTTTAAGCCATACGTTATATGTAAGAGTATAATCATAGTTCTGAGATGTAGTCTAGGGAAAGGTCTAGTCCTAACGCATTGAAAACAATGAGAAGCTGCCCTCTGACTTCCCTGGCTTTGGATCAGACCCTTATTATTACCCTCTCTTAGAGGAAAAGGAAAATAAACTTCTTTTTAAGTTTGCAGCATTTTTTTTTCACAAAAGGGCGTTGATTTCAGCAATTACTATTTAGGAAAAGGATCAGCTGCAGGCAGTCTTTGAAAACCAACCGATATTTTCCTTCTGTGAGTGAAACACCCCTTGTGTGCAGAATTGGCCAGGGCTCTACAACTCTTCCCTTTTGAAATGAAAACTTTCTGTAATTCTGAAAAATAAGTCTGTGTGTCCCAGGAGCACAGCTCTTTACAGTACTGTGTAACTCCAAACAGATGCTAACAGATAGCTGGTTTTTTTCTTGAGTTTAAGTCTGCCTTCGCATAACACTGATCAGAGCTTTGGATGTTTAAATACGGATTTTTCATGTTCTCACCGTTTCACCAAACTACTGACAAGACCGAGCATTGGTGTTACGCCAGGTTATCCTGAACTGCCACGTGTTTGTCGGGCAGTGTCTCGGTGGGAGCCCGGGGGGACAGATTCAGGTTATTTCTGAATACGTGAAGTCTGGTGTAGGAGTCTGCCTTTCCCTGCCGGCAGCCCCCACTGCAGGCTGGGGGCAGCCAGGGCCGTCGCGTGAGCTGTTACTCTTCTAATGAAAATGAACTCTTAGTAGGGACATTTAATTGCAAATATAAGGTATAATACAGACAATATTGAATAGGACAGATAAACGGCACCTGGGATAAGTTAATTGTATATGCTGCTACACCGCTGTTTTATTCTTTCCCTTATTTGCAGCAGTTTGTGGTTTTGTTTTGTTTTGGTTTTTTTTTCTTGCAAAGTCTGTATGCGTTACTAAATCAACCATCTAGTTAAATCCTTCATGTACCTTGTTCCCCCTTTTGTGTGGTGTCCTGCACGGTGGCTGGTGTTAGTGCAGATGCCACTGCTTTAATAACAATAATAAAAAGTTGATTCCCTCTTCTCTTTTCCTTTGACAGCTGCAAGTCTTTCTATTGCTGCCGAGTGGCACGAGCCTCACGCTCTGTCTATGGACATCTGCTCCATAAAAATGTGGGACATTATTGCCATGGCAAACCGTGCCACTTGGAGTAAAAAATGTGTTACCTGAATGTTGTTTGTTGTTTTTATGGAGTCTATTCTGCTCGGGATAAAAACTAGTGTAGTTTTTATCCTGAGCTGGTGAAGAATGTCAGTATTTTTTCAGTGAAACTTTAAATTTGGTTTTAAGTGAATTGGCAAGTGACACCAGTGATGAAATCCGGACGGGTATTTTAGCTATTGTTACTGGTTTCCTTGGAGCTCCTGTCCAAGTTACGATGCTTTTGAGTTTTGGTCTTTTTATATATTCGTAGTCACAGGATCACATTTTCCTCTCTTCCACTGTCTGTGGTGTTAGCTGGCCCGTAAATCGTCCTTCATCCCTGCTTCTCTTTGCTTTTTTCACAAATTAAAATCTTAACTAAGCTACTAAAGAATAATTAACGTTCTTTAAGAATAACGCAGCAGAGATAAAGCAAGCTATGAAGAATTTTTGTTGCCTGCTTTCAGACAGCTTTCTGGTTCCGTTCAATAGATTTCCTGTATGAACTAGCAATTTTTATATAGGTAATTAAGCATATGCATCTATATATAAAATAAGTCATAACCATTTATTATTGTCACTTATTGTTTTATGAAAATAGAATTTAAGGTTGTGGGGTTATGTGGGGGCAGTGCTAATCTATTTTTTATTAATTACCACAGGTACAAGTGACCCTTATGTGAAGTTTCAACTAAATGGGAAAACTCTATACAAAAGTAAGGTAGTCTACAAGAACCTCAACCCAGTTTGGGATGAAACTGTTGTGCTGCCTGTACAGACCCTCGATCAGAAACTCTGGATCAAGGTAATTTTTGGTTTTAGATTTTTGAAAGATGGGTAAATATTTATTTAAGCAATTATTTTCTACTTTAAAAACGTATTGATTTTTGTTCACCGTAGCAGCGTAACATAAAACATGATCCGCTTTAAGAGTTTCAGCAATTTCAAATTAAAACGCACATATGTCTCTTCCAGATTTCCCTCGCATGTTTTGCTTTCCGTCTGCAAAAAACCCAAGTTGAAATAAAACTCCTTGACTGGGATATGTTTAAAGCTATGGAGCTAAATTCTGCTCGCTCTTACCCTGCTTGTGCAAACTCAGTGAAACCAGTCGCGGTTTCATAAGCACGTTTTAAGAGTATAATTTGGCTGGGTTGAACAGAATTATTACCTGGGATGCAGCCGTGACAAGCAGCAAAGCCTTTTCTCATTATGAGTTAACGTTACAGTCGCCAGAACTGCAAGCTACCGGTTGCGAGCACTAATTGCTAAAACATCTGTAGCCAGAAGTACCTGATTTTTGTGCAGCGTTTCATTATGCTCTCGGGCAGAGCGTAGAGGAACAGGCACAATCCATAGCAGCACACATGGCTCTGTTTACATAATATTACGAAGATACTTTCAAAATGCTGTTTAAATATTTAGTTAAAAATACAAATTAGAGCAGGGAGATGGAAAATTATCCCTGAATTATATCTCAGCTTTGATCTTTCAAATACAAAATTGAACTGAAAGGGCTTAAAATATCTGTTCTTTTATTGGCTGGGATAAAACTGGCTTATGATAGGAAAATTACAAATGTTTATTTTATTTTGCTACCAGGTGTACGATAGAGATTTAACATCTTCAGACTTCATGGGGTCAGCATTTGTAGCGCTCGCTGAACTTGAACTCAATAGGTAATATGTTTATTTAATTAAAGGTTATTAATTGAGAAACATAGGAGAATAATGAAACACTTTTGCTCTAGCTTGGAATTTGTCTATTCATGAAAACTTGTTTTGATAGAAGGATGGGGAGCATATTTAAAAAAAAATAAATTGTTTGAGATAAATCCTGTACGTGCATGTTTTTATCCGGCGTTACGTACCGGATTCAAATCCAACCTGGACGAGCCCAGTTCAGCAGAAGGCGCCCCTTCCTTTTCATGTCAAGGAATAAGAATAAGAGTTTCTATATGCGGCATTGTTTAGGGAGAGCTACACCAGAATAATTTATGGAGGCGGAAGAAGAAAAAGGGGGGAGAAGGCTGAGGCCCCTTAGCCCCACGTAGCACAGGGTGCCTTTTCCCATATAGAATTGGGCTGGGGAGCGGTCTGCCTGGCTGGCAGCGAGCGCCCCGTTTCCAGCCTCCCCCCGCAGCCATCCGTCCCCGCAGCAGCTGCATCTGGCCCTGATTTAGTGCGGAGGCAAGTCCTGCGCCTTTTGTCTGCTGCTGCTGCTGCTTGGTCTCAATGTGGAGCTGGAAGCCAGGAATTCAAGTTTTAGGGTTTTTTTTATACCCCCTCGCTGTGTGCCTTCTTTTTTGGAGAAAATGAGTTTTCCCTGCGTGGGTATATTATTACTCCCATGGCTGTTGTATCCAAATTTCTAGAAACATTAAGGAATCTATCCCTGAGATAGTGCCACTAGGTAAAGGGCAGCATTCCCGTTTTCGGAGAGGGAACTGAGTCACGGAGGGAGATTAAACGCAGGCGGAGGTAAGGCAGAATACAGGTGTCGTGAGTCAAATCCCAGCCATTAATGTTAGAAAATTCACTTGGATGAGTTTCTCTGTCATTCTGCTTCCCTGTGAAGTGGAGGGAGTAGTAACTTAATTCAGCGAGTATCTGCATATGGAGAGTTATGAGTATTAAGTAATGCTATATAGATGCTAGGCTGCGTTATTAAAAGGGGGATGTATTTTGTCAGAAATAAGAAGGAGCCCTCCAGATTTCCTGTTTTAACATTTAAACTTAATATTGGGAATTTCAGACAAGAAGCTGAAATTTGCACAGCTCAGCGTGACCTTTAATAATCAACTCGAGTTAACGGGAGTCAATAAATGCACGTCTTTTTTTTGCTTGTAGAACTACTGAACAGGTTTTAAAACTGGAAGATCCCAACAGTTTAGAAGATGACATGGGAGTGATTGTGTTAAACTTGAGTCTAGCAGTCAAGCAAGGAGACTTCAAGAGAAATGTAAGTGGCCTAGGAAATCGAATTTATAGCTGGAATGTGTAGGGAGGGAAAAAAAAAAAGAGCTGGCATAATCTGATTTACTGGGGAATGCCACCTTTATTTTCATCCTCTGAGACTCAATATTGAAATCGAGATATTGAAATCATAACTTTTAAAAAAAGGCCCATGTTTAACTGGGTAAAAGTTGGGTAGACATCTGTGGCTGGATGGTTCTGTCTCACAGCCGTGACGTGCCCTCCGTGCATTGGGGGTGTGGTGTCCGTCACGGCAACGTGCAGGTTGCTGAAGTGAATGTATGAACCGTACCTGCAGTGATTGCTACTCCATTCCAGAGCATGCTATTTTCTGATTTCCGCCTAGGAGTTTGGATTTTAGCACATAAAGAAAAAAAGAAAAACAAAAAAAGTGATTTATTTTTTTTTCTTGTCAATGAAAAGATATATCTATATGAAATCTAAAAGCCGGGATTTGATGTTAGGACTTAAACTGCACCAATCCTGTGGAGCCGCACACTGGCTGAGAGGAAGATATTGCTTATAAAACCCCTGATTTTTGCTACTGACAGTTTCTTGACCGAGTTCAATTGAACTTGGCTCCTGATGCTGAAATACGGTGCGTTTATTGATGCTAGAAACCCAGAAGAACCTGGGCAGAGGCTGGGAACAACACAACTTAAGCTGACAGCTTTTAAATTTTGGGTCCTGCATGTGGTTTTTTGCTTTTGTTTTCATCTTTTAAGATTCATACGAGTGTTTTACACAGTGTGGAGCATACCTGGGTTGGTGAACTCATCCTGTTCCTGTCCAGCAAGGGGTGGGGAAAAGCCAAGATCAGGCATTTACTTGGACTGGCTTGAAAACCAGAGCTGATTTTAAATATTTAAAATAAATATGTAAAGAGAAAATCCTCCTACGAGTTTTCAATATAATCTGGTACGAAAATTACTCTTTACAGCATGTTATTGGATTATAGGTATGGAATTCCAGTCTGAATGGGATTATTTATAGAAACATAAATGTTTCAATGGATTGGAAAGCAAAATGGGAAAAAGCTAATATGGGATGTCTGCTGTTTGCAATTTATTTTTCACATAGTTGCCTTTTTTGAGAATTGTAAAATCTCAATTAATACAAAGGTAATTGTAGAGTTATTTCTACCTCAGTATGTGATTATTCAAAAGCTTAATGACATTATTCAAAACACTGTTGTCATATCTATATGTCTATGTTATGAGATGACTTTGACCTGGGATGTGAATTCCCCCTCCAACTTGCACAAGTGTTGTTGGCACATGTGTCACTGGGTTGCAGGAAAGGAGGAAGCAAAAATGTAAAGTTTCTCTAGCAAAAAAGCAGTTTTGCCAAAAGAACCTCAGGAATTCTTCTGGGATTTTTAGGGAGACATGGGCTAAAGTGGACCTAGCCACTGAGACAGAAACTACATTGGTTTAAAGTTAAAGCTTTTGGTACTCTTGGGTGCTTAGTTAACATTCAGAGTGCAGATGATAGAAGAGTTGGTGCACACTGTAATTTTTTTTAAAGTCGATGTTTTAAGCCCTCATATTTCAAATGCAAATCGCTCAGCCATTTCCAGTGGAATCAGAACAGTGAAATGGCTCTGTCCACATTAGCACTTAACAGCAAGATGATTTTTTTTTTTTTTTCCCCTTTTTAAATTAGCTTACTGTAGAACCAGATGGCACCAAAAGTATAAGCCGTGTTTCTTACTAATGGCTCTGGGTCCCTCCAATTTTTATTCTTGGTTACTTTTTTTTTTTTTTTTTTTTTTTTTTTTTTTTTGCTGCAATGCAGGTATTTTGAGTTTGTTGATTGTTATGTTCCATGAGGGAGGGAGGCAGATGAGTGCAGTCATAGATCCAACCCCTTACTTTGTAATAAGCTTTTCTAACACATTTGACAAGCTGCTGTTTGAATTATTTTACTAAATACTTTCTCCGTTTTACTCCTTCTCTTTTACCTCTCTCTGGGTTCTCTTTGGTATGATGGTGGGGACTCATGGATAGAGATGGTCAACTCGGAAGAAGCGAACTTCATCCAAGGTAAGCCATATTTTTTTTTCTCTTAAAAAAAAGAAAAAAAAAGTTGCCTCCCAAACTCTGTGCCCTCCTCTGAAACAGAAAGGATGGGCATAGGAAAACTTTGAAGTATAGATGCAACCTGTCTTAATATGGTGGCTGTGATACCCTTTGCTTTTTTGATTATTTTTTTTTTGATGAGAAATTGCTGCTGTTTTCTTATTGTAGGTCCTGGGGTAGCGTCTAAGGGCAAGCGAGAGTAAGACCTCATTCAAGAAGGACCTGTAGAAAAAGAGGAAAACTGTTTGTGCTAGGAAATGGGCGTAAATACAACCAAAAAAAGGAGCTGTGGAGGATTTGAGTTGCTTAAGGGTACCCGAAAGGTGGCTGGTAGTCGGTACTGGAGGTGGACACGGGTCTCCTGGATCCCAGTCTAATCGTTTGGGTCGCCTCTCGCCACGGGAGGAATTCTGTGAAGCAGTATTTCTTCTGTTCACTCCTGTGGGTTTTGAAATTCCTTTTGTTCTTATGTTGGAGACTGAGCAGAGATTTTTCATTACCAGCAATGTAACACAATTTCCAGGATTTGTGTGTTGCTACATATCTGCATAACTTGCTGTCCTTAGTCTTCTGTAGCATCCCTGCAGGCTTCCATTACTTTTATATTCCTGTACTGTCCCACTTTTGCATTAGATTTGAACTTGTTTGGGAAGCAGACTGTGGCTTTGTATTTGTTCTGTAAAGCTTTAATTTGCTGTTGAGTAAATAACAATAATATAGAAACTGCAGGCCCCAGAACCCAGCTTGAGAGCTATACAGTCTAACTTTCTGAAAAACAGAATTTGGCTCTTACGAGGACACATATGCATCTTGGTATTTTCCCTATATAACTATTGGTTTGTGCCTAAATAAGTTGAATAATTAACCTCCTCTTGTTTTATTCATTACAACTGTGGTGTGCAATGTAGAGGAGCCAGCCTTCTCAGGTATGGTGCCAGCAAGTGTATTTTTGTCAACAGAAGAAGTGCAAAGTACAGCTCTTGGAGCTGGATGGCAGCTCGGCGAGCCCTGGTTCCAGGGATAACACAGCCCTTCCCGCGGCGCTCGGTGCAGAGAGTCGCCAGGCATCCCTGAATGCCGTATGACAGAAAGTGATGGAATAATTGAAGAGTTTTTAACTAAGGCTCTGGAAATGACCGTGCCCTCACTCAGTCAGTGTAGCTTGATCCCCCTTTTCTCACGCATGCAGACACAGCTGTCTCTTGACGCTGGTTGGCTTTGGGTCCTGGGAAAGGGAGCCAGGTTTTTAAACTCTGGCCCTTTTTGTCCAGAATAGCCAAACTTCTGTCTTGGTTGCTGTCACTGGATTTTTTTTTTTTTTTTTTCGGTCGTACACTGTATCTCATTGCATTTTGAATAATTTTTTTATATACAGGTGTTTGGACCTTTAGCTGTAAGCCATGTGGGCAGGTCGTTCAGTTCTCAAGACTCTGGCTTGTGCGTTAGCATCTTTTCAAATAAAATTAAGAGGTGCTGAAGCACGGTACTGAGTCAGGAGAAGGGAAAGTATTGTTTAAAAGAGGAGGGGGGGACGGAAAAGAGCTGCAGCCCTGTGCTCTGTTCTGTTCCAGTCACTAGAGGGTAGGAGAGCTTCAGTTCTTCCTAGGGAAGACACAGTTCATGCTCCGGTGTGATCTCTAAAGAAAAGCTCTGTGACCATCCAAAGGCAGTAAAAATATTTCCCAGCATGCGCTGGAAAAATCTGACAAAGCAGTATTTCCTAGTTTATTGATTCTGCTACTGCACTAAAACACTAGTACTGTACATCAATAACCATCTTTAGTTAGGAAACTCTGGTCTGTGGAAGCAGTACTAGCAGTTTGTGGCAGAACATAAATGCTAGAAAGAAAAATAGTGTGCATGGGGAATATAGGCGTCTAGGGAAGGCACAAGAGGTTATGGAAGAATAGCCAGAGAGTATGATGGGGTAGAAAACAATGTTGCTGGACGAGATAAAGATAGAGGAATAAGGGGAGCAGGGGAAATGGAGAGGGCTGTGTAACGGATACACAAACTCGACTGTTTTTTGGCTACTGAGCTGACTCTGGTTGGTTGTTGCGGGAGAAAAAGGCCGTATACTTTCCGTTTGAGCAGCTGAGCTGAGGCAGATCTAAAATTCATCTCTGTAGGTTTAGGCAAATAGTTTTCTATTTGAAATGGTTTTCCTGGGTTTTTATGCTGAACTATAGCTGACCTCTATTGTAATATTTAGCTTTTCTTCTACAAATACAGGGAAAATTACTTATTTTAAGGATGGATAAAATAAATATAACTTTCACAGCTTTTTTTTAATCTGTATTGCCTATATGAAAGAAACCTGGTTATACTCTAATTTGACCATTTTATGTTATCTTAGTGCAGATTTGGCACATCAGTGGCCTTAAATGAATCTTGTCACATCAGTCACAGGTTTCTTGCAGGCTTCCCAAATTCACCCCAAATGGTTAGTACCCCTGCTGATGGCATTAATACCTGATGCAACCCCACATCAGACTGCCAAAGGGGTTCACGTGGGTGGCTGTGGTTACCATGCGCTCTTCATGTGTGTTCTCTGAGCTCCCTTGCTTTTTCAAGAAAAAGCTACATTTCAGACAACAACGCGAACAGCAGCAGTACTAGATCTCCAGTATAGCTACAGTTGCTTCACGGTCATTACGTATAGTATGCAAGAAGGATTTCGGCGACTGAATATTGTCTTTTAAATCATTTTGGTGCAAGAGCTGTTGAAATGGATGATTTAGCTATCTGTTGATTACACAGTATATATTTTTCACTGCTGCGAGAAGGGAATCATTGCACATTCGGGTGGACTCCCAAGACATGGGCAGCACATCCAGATTCCTCATTTTTTACGGGAGCTGAGAACAGCATTGTCCTCTGTGGGAGCGGCCTCCAAGAGCGCAGCTTTCTTCTTTTTCTCATGGAGGGTGGCATTGCAAAGGGAAGAAGGTACTATTAGGCAGTATTAATATATGCACTCATATCTGTGTATTGGCAAGCTCTCCCCTCTTTTCTGTTTTTCTTTCTGGGGCGCAGAGAGAGTTGGTAGCTATCTCTACACTGATGCTCAGTAGCCTTGTTTGTCCCGGGTGGCTTGAGTCTCACCCTGGGTGCCCCGCACGCTATTTCCAGCATTTGTACAGCTGAATAACCTTGAAGTGTTGAACATCTATGAAGCAAATAAGCAGGTTTGCTTGGGGTGGATTGACCCGCAGCAGTTCGGTCCTGAAACAAAAGCGACGCAATTGCCACCTTGATATCCTAAGCTGATTGAATAAATTGGCTGAAAGGCTGACCGGACCCAAGTGCTCCTCGGCGTCTCATCGCAGAGGAAAATCCCTCGCTCTCCTTTTTTTCTGCGTGGGCTGTTAGGTTTCATTTTTGCCTGCCTCATTGTATTTGGCTTTCTCCCACAAAACCCCGTGGGCAGCAGTGCTCTCTGAGCATTTTGTGGAGCGGAGGGACTCGGTTGCCACAGGGTCACGCATTGTGGCGGCAATCTCGTATCGGTTCACTTGCCTTTCTCGCTGCCCTCTCCTCTTTCCCAAGGGGAGACTGCCTCTGCAAAATGGTTTCCCTGCCTAATGAGGAGAGGTCCAAAGAGTCTTCCTATTTGCGTGTTGTTGTTTTCTCAAATGGCAAATTACGTGGCCCAGTTTCGACGTTGACCTCTTCACAGGGATTGCAGCAGGCTTTCTGTTGTCCTGTCTCATCCTTTTAAATGAAAGATGTGAGAGATGGGCTCGCTTCACACTTGGCCACCTCGCCGTGTCATTTAAAAGTACAATTTTTCTGCATCTCTTTATTGCTTCAAAAACAAGTTTGAACTTGGGGCATGTATGTGTGTGTCAGGAAAAGAGACAGATTTGAAAGCAGGCCTGATGCACCAGAGGGGATTCGCTGGGTGCCCATAGAGGGAGATTATACGCAAATGGTGTTAGCAGGGAGACTCGAGCTCCTGAAGGATTTTGTGAAGCTGGGTCAACGAGCTGGTTCTTTCCCCTCCAAAGCTCTGTCATTCTTGCTTGTCTCTGGTGTTTGCTTCTGTGAAGACAGAATATGGCCCACCTGCTTGTTCTTGTCCAGCTTTCTTCTTTAAACCAGAACCAGAAAGTAATAAAAAATTGAAAGTTGGTGTGAGAAGCTTTTATATTAATTTTGAAACCAGGAACTAGATTCTGAAAATGGTATTGTGAGCACTGATTCTTAATTTTTCTGTTTAGAGACATGAGATGTTTTCTGGGGAAATGTTCTTTCTCAGCAGCAGGGATAAGGGCCATCTTCTGTTCCTCACATGGCAGGGTCGTGCTCTATGACCAGGCCATACTTCTGCTTCAGAAAAGGTTACTCATTACTTACCTGATGTTGCATAGTCACTAAATCTGCAGTAAACATGGGCTCTTAGACTTTAAAAACATCTAGTTTGGTTTTTAAGAGTAAAGCTTTCTGCTTACTATTTCCTTTTGATCTGGCTTGTTTGAGAGATGCTTTTTGTTCAAGTTGTTGCCCATTTTACAATAGTGAACTGGTCATAAAGATGACCTTCATGGTATCACTGGTTATTTGCACGTGGAGCCCAGCCACAACCAGAGCTCTATCTGGAGACAACCCCTCGAATTCTGGTTTTAAGATTATCTTGATTTCAGAAGTGATTGGGGGACAGGAAGGAATAAGGAAACTTGTCCAATGTCTTGTGCTCGGGACATGTGCCAACTTCCATCATAAAGCATGTGTTTCCTAATTTCCAGCCCTGTAGCCTGATCCTAGTTTCAGCCAACTTTTCTGTACCTCTGCAAGGCACCTTTACTTTGGTCTGGGATGAAGCCAGAGTGTGAGCTGGCTGACTGCAGAGAGTTTACAGGAATATATAGCAGGAGAGGCCTGAAGGACTTGGCATCCAGTCTGGGAGCACAGCTGGAAAGAGCTCGGGTTCAGCAGCAGGAGGAGCTGAAGTACCCAAGTGCAGAGGCGTCCGTAGCCTGGGAGGTAACAGGGAAAGGGAAGAGCTGAATAGATAAAAACGCTTTAAAATTGTCACTGATTAAGCAGTTATGTCCTCCTTTTCTGGCCAGTATAGACAGGGGCTTTGACCTTTCTGGTTTCATTGTGAAGGCGGGTTAGTGTAGTGATGGCTGGAGGGAGGGAAAGTGTTTGGGGTGGTTTTTGCAGGGCTTGTTTTGCCCCTGAGTAACTTTGTTGGCCTAATTGCTGCGCTTCTCTGTGCTCTCTTCTGCGCAATAGTTTTGCCAACTCAGAGGGAGGCTGGGAAGTTTAATCAATTAACTCTGTGTAAATCAGTTTGAAACGAGTAGGTGCAGAGTATCAGAGAGGAGGTAAGACTTTTAAAATAAATAATGCAATAGCATTTTCTTGTCGCCTGGGAGGCATTTTCTCTAGTGCAGACTTCCCCAGGCAACACTAAAGTTGACTCACTGATGGTCCGGGTCTGTGGGTCTACCACACGTCTGGGTTTCCCCAGACGTGCTTCCTTCCAGAAACTGTGAGTGGAATCTGAGACACTGCCTGTTTGGCTGGGATTTCCATCAGGGTGGTCAGAGGAGCAACCTGCCAAATGCTCGGGGAGGCTGGAGAGGTGGCCGCAGAGCATGCACAGAGCGGTTCGTTGGTGTGCCTGTAGATGATACAAGGCACAGGAGACGTGCCAGACCTGCTGAGCACACGCTGTGGGAGCAACCTGGGCATGTCCAGGAAATTCAAAGCATTCCTAACGTGACGGGCTGTCTTGCAGGGGCGTGAGGCAAGCAGCCATCCCAGGCTCTGTGCTGCTCCATTTGGAGAGAGGCTTGTGATGGTGGCAGAGCTGGGCTGGGGGAGGTAGGAGGCAGACTGCAGTCATCGAGCCTGTGTTGAGGTGCTGCAGATCAGCACTGTGCCCTAAACGCGTTGCAAACATCTTGGCTCCTCTCTCCAATGTGATGCTCTAAAGTGACGCTAGATCTTGTCCAGAAAGCAGCCAGGTCCTGTTAGCTGGAGACCAACATACCCTTCTTCTGAGGTGAGCGCAGAGTGCTTTGGCAGCTGCGCAGCCATGTGGAAAGGGTGTGCACAAGGCCATTTGCTAGGGGCCACCTGTTTTGGAAGGTCAGAGTTGATGCGTTGCAATGTACTGTAGTAATATCCAGCTGCAGGTGCTGATTTTTCCCGGGACAGCGTGGAATCCAGGCTGGTTTGGGTACCTCCCAACAGTCCTTTGAACTGTCAGGTCAGTGGCTAAAAGGGTGGGGTTATGTATGCTACAGAACTTGGACAGGAAGGCCCCCAACGCTGAGTGACTCTCTAAAATACTGCCCTGGTTAAAAAATGAAAAGAATCCAAATTTGGTTTGAAAACTGAGCGATAACAACTGTCTTTCGTGTTCAGGCTGGAAGCTTTGAAGCGAACTGGATGCTTTGTTTTTAAAAGAAATTGTAACACCGATAATAAACTTTGTCTGTTTTTTTTGTGAACTATCATCAAATACCTCTTCCTCCTCTGAGGAAGGAGCCGGGGAGGGGGCGGGAGAATCCTCGGTCCTAAAGCAGCAAGTACATCACATCAAACATGACTATGTTAAATACTAAAATGTTCAAAGTACAACTGAGATAGATAAAGGCTTTGATGGGAAGTGGATATTTCCCAGGGACATTACAAGCAATAATCCAGATGTTATGGTGTAATGCAACGAGTGTCCATGGATAGATGGGGAGCTCAAGCCAAGCAGCGCCTGCTGTAGGCCTTAGCCCTCCACTCCCATGCTGTTACGCCATATGGAAGCAATCTCCAGGCCCCTTTAATAGCCAGCTTTGGATTCCATTTTCACAGGGCTCATAGAGCTAAGTGGAGCTGTTTTATGGACAAGTTAGATAGAAGCCTTTCCAAGATAAACATCCAATTCGAAATTAGGACATACCAAGCTGCAAAATTATTTTAGGGCATATTTCATGGAAGCACTGCCATTTTTCTGAGGCGATTGCCAGACTGTAGAATGCCCTTTGATCCCTTGTGGACATTACTCCCTTTTTTATAAAAAGGATTTTGAAATAGTTCAGTGTTTAGGGAGGAATATATCTGCCGGGACTTTGAAGTATGTCCATGGGAACAGTCATGCTTTAGCTTTTTGGCCTAAAAGACGAACTTTAAAAAAAAAAAAAAAAAAAGAAATTACACTGCAGCTGGATTTATGAATCAAAAATCTCGTTTTCTTTTTAAAGGTAGGAATTTTTAATCAGTGTGCCAGGAAAGCCAAATGGGGTGTTTAAATAGAAGTATATTAATATGCTTGTGGGATTCAAAGAGTTGGGTATTTTAACCAGCAAAAAGTGAGTAAAAAAATTTGTGAGTTCACCACCCATGATTTAAGAATTTTGTTGCCGGGTAATTGATCCATAAAAAGTAATCTTCAGACATCAGGTGCTTTTGCAATCGTTTTATTTAGCAACAACATTTCTTACTTGCTTTTAAAGCTAACACGTCCTGTTTTAAAGTGACTTGTGAAATCTTCTCCTCCGTCTTGCTCCCACCTGTATATGACATGATTGAAGCTCCGAAGTGTGGCGAGTTAAAAGTTGCTTCACGAGAATAAAATATGGCAGGATTTTTACTGCGAGGAGAAGAGTATAGCCTTGAGTTTTAATGTTTCCAGCTCACTCCCCCCAAATAAAGGCCTACTTAATCATCCTCTGTCCAATAAAATATTGCCAGTTAGCAAACTGTTAGCACAGCCGTGCTATGTAGGATGAAGCTGCGAAGGTAACAAATGTGGCTACCAGGTAACCATAACTCCAGCTAAAGAGCCCAGTGGTGTCAGTGTTTTTTCAGCAGGCGTCAGTATTTTTGATTCGTGAGCTTGGTTTCTGGAAGCAGGAGCTCCAAAGGCAGCAGGCAAAGAGGGAATGCAGACGACAGGCGGTTGAGTGATTGAGGAGGTGGAAGATGGGTGCTCAGTGTTTCACCTGGCCGTAGACTTTATGATTGTGGGCTGTCTTGCTGGAAAGGACAGATCGGCGTTTTATGGGCATAGCTGGAGACATTCAAGAGTTTACTTTAGTTTCTCCCCTCTTCCACCTCTCTTCTCCAGCACTCTCTTGTGTCTTTCCCTGAGCCAAGGTGACAGATTGCTCTCAATGCTTGAGGTCTGCTCATACCGAAGCTCAGCCAGGTTAGCTGAAGTCGACTTCTCTGGTGGTTTAAGCTAACCCTGCTGATTTTGCTCTGATGCTGAACACCATCCCGTCACAGGGCCAGCCGTAGTACAGTACAGGCAGCAAATCCATAGCATCCTACCGCCCTCCATTCTCTGCTTACTCCTAGGGGATCGTGGTGTCTCTCTCACTTGTAGTGCTTTCATATCACAGTCAGTTTGAGCATAAAAATGTGGGGGTTTGGTGTATAAATGTTTCGTGTTGCTGACTTGCTTTTCAGTCGAGTTTCATGCGGAGCGTGCGACTCTCTGACTCTTTGCGCAAGAACCAGTTGTGGAATGGGCTGGTCACCATCACGCTCTTGGAGGGGAAGAACATCCCCGGAGGGGGCTTGGCAG
This sequence comes from Burhinus oedicnemus, assembly GCA_008921705.1. Lineage (NCBI taxonomy): Eukaryota > Metazoa > Chordata > Aves > Charadriiformes > Burhinidae > Burhinus > Burhinus oedicnemus. The sequence goes on along the minus strand of VFFE01007675.1, from coordinate 1,632,933 downwards.
AGATTTTTATTCTCCTCAAACTGGGAGATCAAAGATACAAGAGTAAGGTAAGTATTAAGGATTTCCTTAAGTTTGCTGAAGCCAATAAGGTACCTGGTGGGTTTTTTTTTTACCAGTGTCGCTGCCTCAGATGGAACTATTCTTGAATCTCTTTTATATAAGCGAGATCAAAACTGGGAGACCAGATCAGGGGCATTAACATTTTACTAATATGTTTTACATGCTAATATAGAAATAGGAAGTTGGGAATATTGTATGTGTCTGGTTTTGTGCATTTAACATACTCATCACATTGGTGGATGCTTGACATTAATATGAAATGAAATAAAGCAGCGTGCATCACACATGAGTTTTGTTCTCTGCCAATACAGAAGTTAGGTTTGCAATGTTAGGTATGCTGGAAAAGCAGACCTGAAATGGTTCCCAGTACAGGGGAATTATTATTATTATTTTTTAAAGAACCTTTCTTGAAAAATATGGTATGTATAGCAGAACCCGAACCCTGCCCCCTGAAATACACAGAATATTCCATGGTTTTGATTTGAATTTTTATTCTTCTAGGCTGTGTTTACTTGTATCCAGTATCATTTCATGGGAATCTAAGAAATGAATGGGGTTCCCAAAGATATAAATTTCATCTTCAAAGTTTAATAAGGAGAGAGCCTATAATTAAAATAATATTCTTTTGAGAAAGCAAGAGCTCTGCATGTCATGAACTGGAAGTGTGGAGGGAGGAGGAGGAAACCAACCCCCTTCTGTACAAAATGTACAGAGCGAGTTCACAGAACATAACATTCAGATGTAAGAGCATCTGAAACCTGCACTCTGTCCCCCACATCAGACCTCCAACCAAGGTCATGATATAATGTTTTTATCTAGAAAAGCAGCTTTGAAAAATAACACATGGGATAGTTATCTTAGAATAAATATACGTTATTCCAGTTAAGATCCTTTTTTTAGGTTTCTCTTTAATGGTCCATAGCCTCTGTCATGAATCTGCAAGACTGCGCTGTTTGCAGTCACAGAAAATTAAGAAGTTTAAAATGGGGAGTCAAGTACAATGTTGCCTGCAGTGAGTTAATTGCTCAGTATTTCTGTCTGGGGCGCAGCAAAAGTTGGGGACTGCTGCTTCTACACCCTAATAGGGCTTCAAATTGGCAGTGCTTCACATTCTTTCCTGGAGTTTATTTGACTAATGAAGTACAATCTCTTATGGTCCAGAAAACCAGACAAGGTGGGAGAAATCTCAGTCATGGTCTGGCTAATCCTATCTCCTGTCCTCTCAGTGGCCATGCTGATATTGACGGTGGGTAGTGTCGTGTGATATGAATTGCAAGTGATTTAAGTCCCAATCCAGTGAATACTCAGAGTAACCTGAATACATGAACAATCTCACCAAACTCAGAGGGACAATTTACTGGATGTTAATAATTTCAAGGCTGATCCTTCTTTGCCTATATGTCAACACAGAAGGGTAAAAAAATAGTGGTTTGGGTTCCTGAATTCATTCAAACCTGTTTTCAGGTGATTGTCCTGAAAAGGTTTATTCTTGATTTTTTTCCAGTGTGTGATGTTGAATGATGACCACAGTCCAGTGAAAGGGGAGCTGGTGGATCCACCTTGCATTTCAGAATTTCTCCAGACATTCATTCATGTCACCCTTGCATATTTATCATTATTGGGAGAGAGGAAAGAGAGTTGTTAAGGAAGATGAGGCTGTGCGTGATGGGCTGGGGATCTTTGGTTGGAATGACCTTAGTACTTGGTGCCCTAACATCCAGAATTGATATGTGCTTTGCTGTGGAAATAAGTACCATTTAAGAAAAGTAAATATTATAACTGCATGTTTTCTAGACACTGTGTAAGAGTGCAAATCCTCAGTGGAGGGAACAGTTTGATTTTCACTACTTCTCTGACAGGAAGGATATGTTGGACATTGAGGTCTGGAGAAAGGATAACAAAAAGCACAAGGAGCTTTTGGGAACGTAAGTGGTTTTTTTTGGGGAGGAGTAAGTACAAAAGAGAATGTGATTTTATTATTATTTCTTAAATTGATCAATTTATTTGCATTACCAGCATCACACTGTATGTTTCTTTACTTATTCCAGTCGTGTCCAGATGCCTCTGTAAAGGTCTGTTTATTAAAACCTATTACAGGGCAATTGATTAACCATGACCTGAATGCAGAGAAAGGCAAGCTGACTCCCCACATGCCGACTGTAAAATCCAGAACGCTCCGTGAGCTCAGTGGGAGTCGTTTCTGGGAGAGCCGGTGGCAGGAAGGAGGCAGTACTTGCCTGCATCTGCATGGTGATACTGCTCCAGAGCCCTTGTGCTCTGCAGGGATGATTTGCGGCTTCAGGCTGGTGCCAGCTCAGGGATCTCTGTGCTTCTTTTGAGCGGCGCTGGTGTCCCTTTTCTCTGTTTGCACCTTGGTTGTGTCTTCTTGTAGCCTTGTTTATGGGTCCTGTTACCTGGGTTTGCTTTAATTGGGTAATCTCTTCCTCATTGCCACAAAGGACTGGTCTTGGTGGGTTTGGTGCCCTACGCACAAGGTCATGTTGTCTGAATGAAGCATCATTCTCAGGGGTAGCCTCACAGGTGATCTACCCATCTCCTGACTGATACCGGATTTTTTCCCACTGCATTGTTTCGTTATAGCTTCAAATTCTCAAGTAATGATCTTATGCCACGTGAGCAGATGAGACTTTTTGTGGGTTAGCAGTTGAACTCTTTATTTTAATTCCCTAATGGGAACAGAATATGGTTCCTACTCTTATGTCCCGCTCTTTCCTCTCCGTCTTATTTTGTACAGTATTAGTGCAGTCTTGGTTTCCTACTAGTAACTGTATCTTCTTCCTTCTTTTGGCTTGCAGCATTGTCGTCTAAACCCCTCTCCCCAAAATGCATCTGCACAGTTGGCTACATGCAGCAGAACCAAGAACCGTTTAATTTAGTGGAGCCCCTCTCGGCTCTGTCCGTGCTTGTCTGCTTGCAGGATCGGTGCCACAACCTCTAAATTCTTAGGGGCAGGGATCCTGTCTGCAGTTGTTTGCCGTTCTCACCTGGAGAGCATTTCACAACTTGCTGACTAAATAACAGTAACCCATAAGAACATTCTCTTACTTTAAGCGTTCAAATAGTTTGAAATTATTCACTGAGAAGAACAATGCCCTTTGGCTGTACAAATGTTTGTGGTTTTGCAGAGCAGGAAATGCTTTCTGGCTGAATGCTATTGCTCATCACATGGAGAAGTGGCTGAAGATGAATCTGTTCCTTCCATTCCCACAATTACTTTTATTACTTCTGATATTCTGTTTAGAGTTAGGAAATGTAGCAGTGTTTGTGGCTTGCCTCTGTTCAGTCTCCCTGATGCTGGAGCAATTCTTCCTTAGGCTTTTTTCCCCCTCTTTTTTATTTCTACTGGTTTCTGGCAGGTGGTGTTCAATGTGGCAAAAAATTATCAGCAAAATGCTTATTCTATTATTAAAGATTTCAGCAAAGGGAAAGCCTGTGTGCATTAGATTTACCTTAAAGTTATTGTTGCTGTCTATGTGGAGAGAAAATATTACTGTTGTTGCCTTAAGCACATCAAATTTGCTGTAGCATCAAAACAGGAGAAAATTATACTAGATTTTAAAGATTGATTGCAAGAATAGGTAAACACCAAATGCGTAATAACAAGCCTTGTTTGTACAGCGTAGAAACGTTTGACACCCAATAAATAATATTTTATGAAGGGTTCAAGTGCAGTCTAATCTGGAAAAGGATTATGTAGGCAAAACAACATTATGAGGTGCCGTGTTTATTGTCTCCATGATTTCCAAGTTAAGTTTTGAGATTTCTGGATTTCACAACATCACTATAAGAGAGATTCTTCAGTAAAATGTTTGTGGGTTGTATTTGGTTATTACATACAGCAGCACAACTCAACTGCCCTCAAATAATTTGCATGGTTTTAAGGAAAAAGCAAAATGTGCTGGATCTCGGTTAATAATTCTGTAGTGAATTTGCAGGTACAGTTGTGATTCATTATGCTCCCTTGGGGCCATGTAGGTTGATCTGTGTTGGTTAGACCTTTAAATACACACATATATATATTTATATATAAATATTTAAATGAAATTGAGGAGATGCACAAGGTGGAGTCATGTCTCATAATCCAGACTGCTGAACTTCTGTGGAATAAGAGTCCTGTTAATTCCTTTAGACTCAGGATTTCATGTGGGATGGATGCCTTAAGCCCCTGGAACATGGCTCTTCTCCCAGGCATAATTTGGTTTCAGGGTAAAATATTGTTCTTGAAATAGGACCTGAAGTGACTGTGGAGACTGTGGAACATGTACAATAAGAAATGTGTTGGACCTCTGGTACTAAACACGAGCACCTGGGGCCTTTGTCTGCTTCTGAATTAGTAAGGAAACATTGGGTGTGATTTCGTGTCACCCTTCTATCACGAAACAAACCCTTGCTGTCAGTGCACACGGCAGGCTAAATTATTACATTCAGCCTACCTGCGTTCTCCTTAGGTTTTCAACTGGATCCAGTTTCTCTTCCTCGCTTAAAATACTGCGGCATTGAGTGGTTCAGCTGCCGGTGCCTGACACTGAGGGGTGACTGTGTTTTGGTGCTGGATGAAATCATCCCTGTTAGTAACATTTATTGAGTGCTTTTTGTGTCCTTTGGGATAAGAGGCATGCTATAAACAGGCGATGATGTTAATGTATATGAATAAACAAAGGTGTCAACGTGTGCAGAATTTGTCCAGGCAGAGTTAAATTGTTTATGCCAAGTTGTTAGAGAGTGTTTCTGCATTAAGCGATATGTTTTCAAAAAGAGATGCTGCAAAATGTTGGGGTTTTTTTCTTCACATATTTACCTCAAGAAGGAGATTTTACAAAAGCTGCTAGACTTAAGACCATGAGCTATGAGATTGGAGTGCATCCAATAGCTTTATGATGAATGTCTCCAGGAAACAGTGTCTTTGCAACAAGAAAAAATCCTTATTTTAAAGGCCACACTGTTGGGATGGAGCAGTAAAATCGACTATGACTGTGTACAAACCTTTCATTTAAATTTCACCAAGCTATAGGAAGAATCAGACAACCCAAGCTTATCTGTAGAGAAAGTCAGAATAAGACCTTATTGTCTCCTTGACACCTGTGGTATTTGAAATTCCTTTCCAAATATTAATCATAGATGCATCTTACTGTGATAATGATTCTGACCTCATTTATGAAGGGCTTTCAGGAATTCTGCAGGGGGGAAAAATGGCAATGTTGTGTGCAGATTTTTTCATATATATTTAAAGATACTTATCATAATTTGATGAACTGCAGATTGGGTAATAAAATACAACTCCATGATTACTGGTAAGAGGCTAAGCTCAGCACCTTTTAGTGAAATTTTAACATTTCATGCCCTGATAAAGTTAAATAATTTTGACCCCAAATTTACTGTGTAGTGTTCTCAAGTAGTATTTCTCTTCAAAATTAATAAAAAAGGGAGAAAAAGAAAAAAGTTTGGCAGCTAAAGATGAGGGCTGCAAGTCAAAAGAAGTCTTAAATGAAAACTAAAGCTGTGGTGTAATTCTCTACAGGACTAGAGGTTAATACAGAGGTGTAGACCTCAATATTGATCAGGAGGAGGAAGGAAAACATTTAATTGTGGTTAAAAAAAAAGTGATACATTAGTGTGCACAATGCACGTTTAACTTACAGCACTGTGTCCCCTCTGGATCACGCATGTGGTCACGTGTGTGAAAGTTTATACCTGGATTTAATATGTAACGTTGCAAAAGGTAACAAGCAGAGCTATCCTATCCTGAGATAGGATTGCTATGCTGAGAATTTAACTCAGGAGATTATTTGCGTTACCTAAAATACAGTCTGAGAGTTTTGTCCTTTGCATTCAGATCAGGCAACTTTTGAGCAAACAGTGGATTGCTCCATTAGTTTTATACCGTGCCCGTCATCATAGTCTCCTACCGCTTTCCTGTGAAATAATTGTCTGTAATAAGGTCTTGCAGATAGAAAGCTGAGAAAAAAGGAAAGGAAGAGTTTCAGAAGGATGGGGGAAGTAGTTTGGAAATCATTAGACTCGTTTTAATAGTGTAGAAGAGTTTATGTGGAAACTGCTGAATTTATATAGTAAATTGAATCTCTAATTGTTTCACCAAGCTGCATTCTTTGCAGTCTGATCAATAATGTTGTATAACCTAAATGAAACAGATTGTCTTTTTTTTTTCTTAAGCCTTTTGCCATTTGCAAGTGCAAATGTGGATTTTTCTTTTCAGTTTCTCAAAAGAAAATACAGAGGCATACCATCACCTTGAGTGAACACAGATGTTTTAAGGAAGTTAGTTTGCACGGAAATCAGACATGATTTGAGGAAGAAATGCTTATAGTCCACCTCCTGCTGTTTTCCCCTCCACATGTGCATCTCTCCTACCCCCACACCCTTATACTCAGTCTTTTCTTTGACCTTTGGCTAGTCAAAATCTTTTAATAAGAGAAACAATTCCAATTTGCTGAAAAAAGCTAGAATTATATTTAACTTTGCCTTTGAGATACGAGAGATTTCTGAGGTTATCTATAGGTGGGAGATCCACCGTTGTCTGAAGGAGTTGTCTTTTCTCTCTTACCCCATGGAAAGTTCTTAATAAAAAAAAAAAGCAAATGCAGCTTTTCCCGGTCATGGACTGTGCTGAGTGGGTGGTGTATGAAATGCTGCTGTGGGAGACGTGGCCTCTATTGCCAGCTGAACCACAGACCACCTGGGTGACCTTGAGTTTTCCCCTCTCCTTCCTTCAGTTCCTTAATCTGTAAAAAACAAAACAAAACAAAACAAACCAAAAACCAAAAACAAAACAAACCCCAAGATAACAATACATTCCCCCTTCTACTGATACTTTAGGTATCAGTGCAAAACCGCTGCGGTCTGGGAAGCAATTCTGTTAATGCAGCCAAGGTGATGTTGACCTCCACTGTGGAAGTGATAAGGTCTTTTTCTCAAATGCTTGCCTTTTTTGTTGCTGTTTTATTTTCCTTTCTGCTCTAACTTCTCTTGTCATACCTTTCTGAAGAGTCTAGGCGTAGCAATGAGCTTTAAATGCAACCTCTCACACTTGGAAACTGTGTTGAGAGGCAGCCTACGTGCTGAACAGTGTTGGTACTCTTCCTGGTTTATTTTGTTTCTCTTTCAAAGCTCTTGAAAGCAGTTAATAAGAGTAAACTTGCAACCTGTTGTACGTTCAGTGTGGTGAATAGCAAAGAGCACACTTAAGGCAAAGTCATCCCCATTGATTCCGGTCAGAAGCAGCTTACACAAAGAGCTGGGTTTTAATACACGGAGCTACCGGATGACTTACAAACTCATCAGAGCGATGACTTTTACTTCATAACATAGCTTCTTGGGTTTTCAGGCTGAAATGTTTTGGGATTATTTTTTTTTTTTAACCCCCCCTTAGCATTCACAGAAAATAGGCTGTTAAGAAGCGGAAAGCATGCAATTTATAGCAGATGGGTATAAACCGCTCCAGCTCTACTACTGGAATGGGATCAATCAGGAGCACTACATGCACCATTTACCCAGAAGAAACCCACCTGGGGGAACCCTGTGGAATTTTAGCCTATTAAGACAACACCTTAACAAGTTTAGTTTAAATAAAAACTTGTCGGCAGGCATTAAGCGGAGCGAAAGCTCTCGCTCTCCATCATCGGCATGCCGTCCCTGTGAGAAATGTGACTCCCCTTGCACTGTGGCAACAAAGCTTCTCCTTCCTTATTTTTGTTTTTTTCCTTTTTTTCATCTGTAACTTTTGTTCAGCCTGTTCTTAAAAGCCAAGCCCTATGGAGGTTCAAAAAAGTTCCACTCCATTTACTGGACTTCTAAATAGAAGGCATTTAGCCGAGCCAAGTGATTAGGCTTTCTGTTGCATTTAACCGCTCCCTTCACGTGTAAGTGGCTGTCTAGTGATCTCTCTCTGCTTTAGCCCATACTCATCTTTTATTATTGTCTCTTTATGAATGTTTCTCTTTTTTCCTCCTTATTTTTATTTTTTGGGGGAAGTGTCAGGTTAATGATACATATTACGTGCAGGAGGTGGGAAGGGGACTTTTAAGACAAGCCTTCCCTTTGGGAAATATAACAGTACACTGAAAATGTAGCTTTAGTAAGGCTTGTAAAAGAGATTGGGGCATACAGTATAATGTAGCATAAAATGGAGTATGTGACTTTAAAGAAACTAATCTATTTTAGGCTAATGTTTTAAATTTTGCGTTTGCCCCTTTTCTTTTCCCCCAGGTGAAATAAAATTGTGTTTCAAATCCATCACAAAGCACTAGGGGATTTTAGAGGGGAAGCGAGGCAGGCCAGAGTTAAGTTTTCCTACTGTACTTGCAGCCCAAACCTTTTACCTCTGCTTACCAGTGGGTGAACCAGCACGCAAAACTTGACAGTAAGTGCAATAGAAACTGGTTAATTGGTTTCCCATGTTTAATTTTGAGCTGCTCTTTCTTGCATTCTTTCCGTCCTGAACAACCAGTAAGTTTTGGTGCCTGTTTGCTACTGAAATCAATCTAAATATTGCTTTATTTATTTTTTTTTCCCCCCCCCCAGCTCCTTTTTCTTATTAACCCTTGGCTATGTCATCCTAGGTGCCAAGTTAACATTACTGCCCTGCCAACAAAGCAGACCAATTGCTTAGAGCTGCCTCTGGAAAAACACCCGGGGTCCCTGCTGATGTTGATTGCTGTTGCCCCGTGTACAGGAGTGTCTATCTCTGATCTGTGTGTCTGCCCTTTGGGAGACCCCAGTGAAAGGCAACAGATTTCACAGCGCTATGTGAGTTTGGGGCGGGGGGGTGTTGTTGTTTCCTTTTTTTTTTTTTTTTTTTTCTCCTTCCGTTAGTTTTGAATGTAGTCAAAATTGCAGGGGAAAAAACCCCAAGATTTGTCCAGTCATAATAACATGTCTCCAACCAGAGAAAACTATTACACAGAATAGTTATTATGTTTAGAATGACAAGGAGATTGGCAGGGCAGATAGACCCAAGCAATTTGGCTGCTTGTATTTGTTGAGTTTTAAACTAATACTTTTCTTTGCAAACTTGAATTGTATTAAGAGATTATCATGGGGAATGAGAGACACTGAATATCACGGAGAGATTATAGTATACTTAGCTTTTGTTCCTCCTTTGGGGAGGATACGTTCTGGACTTTCAACTTTGGAAGATAAAGCCATATGATGGCTTCCACACCTCAATCCTCAAAAGCTAGGCAAGAAGAAATAAGTGTGTATCTCTCTAAAATGGGGTCTGAGGCTGAGACACAAGGAGTTTGAACAACTCAAGTCAAAGTTCCTTTTGAGGGCAGATTCCTCACTCCCAATTGAGTCTGCTGCCTTCCTTGACCCATGCTGTTTCTCCAGGTCTACCTATGTCCCAGTTTCTGTTTGCATTGTCAGATGATACTTTCATAAACATGTAGGGCTTCTTTCAGCCTCCACCATAAAGATAACGGGTAACTTATGTGAATGGAGAATTTCCTTAGGAGCAGGTAGCTTGTGAAGTTGTGAACCTCAGGGTCATGGTGCAGTGAGACTGGGACAGTGGAGATGTATTTATGGGTATGTCAGCTCCTGAACTGAAACACCACAGAGCTAGCGAGGGATATGAAAATGTAAGTCATTTAGTAGTTCATTATTTTCTGTTTCTTACTGAATTACAAACCAAACGTATCTTTCTGCTTTTCTCCTTGCAGTGTATAAAGAATTCCTTTAGAGACATAAAGGACATTGGCTTCTTACAAGTCAAAGTTTTAAAGGCAGTGGACCTGTTGGCAGCAGATTTTGCAGGTATTTTATTTCTATTTTCCAGCATATGATGCTACGATATATTATGAGTGCCATAATATATTGTGATTGCTACTTAGAATTTGTGTAGTACTGTCAGTTGATCCAAGGAAAAGTAAATTGTCTCATAATTTCTCCAGTGGTGAAATCTGCCTCAGGGAACTGAGGTATCACATGGTTTTGGCTCCCAAAAATATGTGGGAAGGTCCAGTGGATGGAGATCTGATTTCCCGTTTAGATCTGAGCGGCGTGACCAATAACTTAGCACTTAGCATGGTGTGCTGTTGTATTTTCCAGCAGGGATATGTAAAATGAGAGTGTATGTAAAGTGCTGGTAAAGCAGCCTCTCCATCTTTTATCGGGTGCCTTGTGAGTTTGCGAACAAGAATGAAAGATTTTGGGGGCGTCTGACATGGTGCTGAGTGTGTGGGTTTGGGTGGTGCTGCAGGCTGTCACCCGAAAAAGAAAGCTTGCCAGCAATGGGGATGCAAGTGTGATGGTTTCTCTTACAGCTCATTAGAGGCTTTGATTTGGGATGATCTTTTTGGTGCTCTTACTCCAAGAAAAGGATGGATTTTTTCATTGAGCTTTACCTCAAGTTGCGCTTGATCCTGACAGCAATGGACGCTAACGCTGTTTAAAAATACAACTTTAAATTGTTTCTCCAGGGACGGTCTAGGGAATTGATACTTCTCTGTAGCGACTGCCCGGATATTATTATTTTTAATATCATCTTCTCCAGGATTCTGGAGACCTTTTAATTCCCCTCTGTATCTTGCAGCAGCTCGTAATTCACAGACATGGCATTGTGTGTTGTGTATTTGCTGACATAGTCATTTTTTAAGATAACTTGTTGATAAAGGCAGGAAAGATGCTAGAGAGAAAACACTCTTGCCCCATTCCCTGGTATTCGTGAAGATATTGTAACATAAGAGAACGTTGCTCCTAAAATAAGGACCAAAGGAGAAAGCCCAACATCAATCACTGTACTATTTCAGTTTCAATTCACTGCTTAACCCTGCAGTGGGAAAAAAAATGTTAGCACAGACAGCAGTACTTTAAAGAACTGAAGAACTTAATTTGAAAACAAACAAAAAGTTTGGCAATAATGAAAGGTAGTTTGTACAGAAATGTGTTTCTAAAATGACAATAATGTATAAGTCTATACGGAATTAGGTGTGTAACTGCGCCTTACTAACAAATTTAGTAAGAAGCGTAGCTCAGCAAAGCAGAACCTTTGGGACATGGCAAGGGTAGGGCTATCTACAGATATGTGAGGCTTTAATTTAGGGAGTGTCCAGGGAAAGAGCTGAGCCCAGAAGTTTATCTACCCTTTGGAAAACTTCACTGATGCTAATGCATTTGCATCAGCGATGGATTTGGCCCCTTTTCCCTCAGTACTTAAACAGGAGCATGTGGGTGGATAATGAACATTGGAAGAGACACGCAGGTTCTTGATTCTGCAATTCAAAGACTTTTCATACAGAGTATGTGACACACATTCCTTGTGCATAGCACAGAATGAAATTCTGCTTAAGTAAAAGGTTACTCAGTCTGTCATTATATTCAAAATAACCCAGGCTTTGAGCCTGATTCATGAAGCAAATGACAAATTGTTTTTCAATGGCAGTGCTGAAAATATCCTAGTATTATGCTGTAATAGACCCACCAAATTGCAAAAGGATGCAGCCATTTTAGGTAAAAATAGCATAATTTCTGATCGTGAAATGAGAGACATAAAGATTAATTATCTGTTCTGAGCCATTCATAAATGATTAGTGCAGCAATTATGGGCTTCCATAATAGAGCCCTCCTAGAGCAGTGCCATATTTCCTGCATTGCCAGGGAGACTGCTCAGATTTATTGTTATTGATATAAGTAAATTCAAAGTCTAGCTAAAAAATCTGATAAAGGGAAAATCGCAGAGACAATAAGATGTACAAAGATTTCCAAGGGTTAATAGAGGAGCAGTATGGGCAAGTAGTGTTCCCGCCCTGTCCTGTCCCATAGAATTCATGAGTCTTGTGTGGGTGAACTTCTGCCACTTTATACCTTATTACCATAGTAAAGATTGGATTTTGGTGTGATTGGGATTTCTGTTGTCAGTTGATTTGTATGTTGGCATTATAGATTTTAATTGCAAGTTTTTAGCCTACTATAATAATAGCTATCAGAAAACAGCATAGTATCTGCTTTGGTTTTGAACAGTGTTTTGAAAATCCATATTTTACCATTTGACATAAATTTTAGGCTAGTTTCCACACAGCTATATCAAATGTGTAGAAGCTCTTCAGCCACAGCTAGCCCAGTTTGAGCCTTCCGTACTTTTATATTCCTAGATAATAGTTTTGTTGACATGAAAATGACTTTTTCTGCTTTGTTGCATGTTTTCTGTGTACGCATGAGAGTTCTTCTCAAACACTGCATTTGCTCACTGACCAAAAAAATAGCATTCAGAATACCAAATTATACAGTGGGATTGTTTTTGGCATATACCAGTTTGCATTTCAAGCAGTTTCTCTGAAAGGCTACATGCATTTCCACACTTATCAGGGAATGGGCACATAAGCTGAAAAGGAGAAGACAAATAGAATCCAGTAATACACACGGTCTTTAAACTTTACCAGTATTGACTAGTTAATACCCACTGTTTACATACTGAAAAGATTCCTGTTTAGTTTATAAACTTTTCAGAGCAAGGACCTTAAGAGCTCTGCATTAATAACACCAAAAATAAGGATTAAGAAGAAGACAGCTTTTGCTTAAATATTTTTTTTGTCTGCTATCTAAATCCCTGCATTGCTGACATATTTAGTTGCCTACATAAGAGTTGGGCTGGAGAGCCTATGGCTGAGTTACACGTGAACACTGAAGATGAGATTAAATCAGATATCGAGCCAGACATGCTGATGAAGGGTACTCTGTCCACGATGGAAACTGTTGAGCTGCAATAAGTTGTGAAAGCTACAAATTTGTGTAATGTGAGTTATCAAAAAAATACATTAGCAAACATGTCTTCACTGTAGTAAGTTCCACGTTGACATCCTTCTTTTGAGAGGAGGTTGGGATTTTTTGGTTTTGGGGGGTTTGTTTTGTTTGTTTGTTTGCTTTAAGTACGTTACCTGGTTCATGCATGGATTCTCCAGTTGATGGTGGGTTTTGTTTAAACTGCGGCACTATGTAGGGTCTTCATAGCTTCAAGGACTTGCTCACATGGAACTAATTGAAGAAATGCTGCTGATACAGACAGTGCCGTGCTTCTCTTCTCATGGTGTGGGTACTTAATCCTGTAATCAACTGAAGAAGACAACAGACTCTAAACAGAGGATAAAATAGAGAGGTGCAGCACTGATGCTTACCTGGGTCAGAATGATGGTACCGCTTTCCTATTGTCGTCTGAGTAATTGCCAACGTGAGCAGATTTTTCTTGCTATAAAGACTTAGAGATGATTCACTGTAAGTCTCAGATTTCAGGTATTAGAGTGAAGCCACCTGAATGAGTTGTAAGGTAAGTGTTAGAGTTTCCAGAACTGAGGATGTTTTGAGAGATATTGTTTACTTAGTGGGTCATTCCAACAGAACGAGGCAATTTGCAGTTGTCTTAATGGATCTACTTTTATTTGACCAATCACTTCCTCAGCCCTACTGCAAAGAAAGAGTGCGCATAGTAAATAGAATAACTGGTCTGCTTCATTTTTTTTTTCCTTTTTCTTATCTATCTGATCTTTCCCTAGGTAAAAGTGATCCTTTCTGTGTATTAGAGTTGGGAAACGACAGTCTTCAAACACACACCGTTTACAAGAACCTCAATCCAGAGTGGAACAAAGTTTTCACATTGTAAGTGGATTGCTTTTGAAAACATGCTGCGACACCAAACCGTTAGCAGCTTAACTATAAAAGCTATTGACTTTGGGAAAATACAAAGGTCAAGTTTAAGATATGTCATTCTTTCAGAGTCAGAGAGGATGTTGGAGAAATATCAACTATAACTCAATTAAAGCCTTTTGCCTTTTACTAGTTCTCGCATGGAGTTTATTAATAGAAGTCATTAAAAGAAAAATTACTGTGATATTTATAGGAAGAATCATGACTAGACATAATGGAGTCATAGCTGGATCCAAGAGATAATATAACAGAAAGTAGAGACCAGATACTCACGCCTACATTTTCCGTAATTTAAAATGAAATATGTTTCATTGAACCATAGTAGAATCCTTGTTTAATTTGTAAGTAAGCAGAAAAGTAGAGCTCATGTTGTTCCTGGTACAACTTCTGAATTTAAGCTAGTCAAACGTAGCTTACCCCAAATTAGAAGATTAAATTTTTACAGAAATCAAAGTATTCTTTTTTTGGTGTCTTTATTAATAACGAAAGTGATAATTTAGGTATTGCTTTTAGGCAGCACAATTTTTTCATCTTGCTTTATGCTGACAAAGATTTTTGTGAGTAACTGAGTGAGATAAATGTCTCCAAGACTGTAGTAGTCTGTGGCAGGGAAGGCAACCGCGAGGGCTGGCAATGGACCATTTATGACATTTGCACCTGTCCACTGAAAGAACAGTTTGAGAATGATGGGGTTTCTTGCAAAAGCAGCATTCATAAATACTGGGCTGGATGCGAACACAATAAAAAGTATCTGGTCTCTTTGATAGAAGTACCTTGCCGGATTTCTGTTTAATTCATGACTGCAGCTGAATGCATGTCTCTTGGAGTCCTTTCTCTTACTTTGTTCTCAAGAAGCTTCCACTCATCACTGTTTATTCTGAGATTGTGCCAGCAGATGAGTCTTGTCGGATGTTCATCCAACAAAATAGATCTAATAAGAAGCCAAAATAATTTCGTTTAAAAAGAAAGGTTGTGTCTATACTTCCTGTGGGTTTCAGAAATGTCAGCTGTGGACTGTCTCTAACTTTCTTATTGCTGTTGCATGGCTATTCTGAGCACCAAATCTGCAGAGACAGTCAGGGTCTCAGCTCTCCTTAGATTTTTGGCCATTTTTAAAAATTTCAATTAAGCACCTTAAAAGCTACTGATTATTTAAATTTATCATGGAGCAGAGTGGATTGTTTTGAGTGAATGAATCCATTTCAGCTGGAGCATTGAATACGACCAGCGCCCTTCCCATCATATTCAGATTTTCTGCAACACACCTATATATGTGTGTCACTGTGGGGTTTTAATATTTCATACCACTGGTAGCTATATCATATGGAAAATGATAATGGCTTGGCGAAGGATGTGGAAGTATGGTTGCAGAAGTGGCGGGTATTAATGTATTTTAAAGCCATAATGTATTGACAACAGTGCGTTTCATGGTGGTTTGGCTGCTGGTCACATCACAGAACATGCTATGGCTGCTACTTGGAGAGTCAACCAGGTGGCTTTTAGGTTCAGACTTGCTCCATGAGGAGCAACTCCACTGTGTCGCAGGCAGAGGTTCCAGGAGCAAAACTGCTCTGAAACAACCTTCTTTTGGGCAGAACGGCTGCACTTAGTTAAATAACAAACACACACTGTACCGTGTAACTCTTGCTTTAACTCTTGCACTTGGAAAAAGGACAAGAGGAGATAATGAATGTAACTCATAAGTCGTCTCCAGTTACCCATGCTTTTGTAGGCGCACAGATATAACTTTTCTCAAATGAGACTCTGATTTATTAATGATCTAATAAATACTTAGGATCGAGTGCCTGCTGCCACCTCAGTAGAGCATTTGCACTGAATGGAACAAAATTATTGTACGTTTGGCCTTTAATTAGGGTTATTAGATTTATTTTAAAATAATTGGTTTTGTTAGTACCTTAAAAGGGAGGTAATTGTTCAATAATTGTTCAAATCACGTGAAGTTACGTAAGTTTTGTTTCCTGGATTATTTCTTTTATGTCCTGAAGCCTGGTTTTGAATTCAGGCCTTGACCCCTCCCAGTCACCAGCTTTCCCTGCTGGAGACCTGAGTTCTACACTGGTAGCATCAATACCGATGCACAAAAAATGTCACTGTCTGGTAGTTATTTTCTTCACCTAGTTATGGGACTGAAACATGAGGGGAAAGCTTGGGGAATACCCATAATTTGATTCCTTTTTTAGGGGAATTTAATTAAATGCTAGTTTTATACTCCAAGGTAATACAAACTTAATTAGTAAAACAGTATTCTCACATCTTTGTGGAGGAGACTGTGTGTATGTGTATTGAATATTATTATTTATGTGTCTGCACTTTTTGTTCTAGCCCTATTAAAGATATTCATGATGTTCTGGAAGTGACAGTGTTTGATGAAGATGGAGATAAACCCCCTGATTTTCTTGGAAAAGTTGCCATCCCTTTGCTGTCTGTAAGTTACCTTTGCCACGCGTATCATTCAAACCTTGATGGTTTCGCTGGGAAGGAGTTACGTTTCTTTTCCCTGAAGCACAAAGCAACACAGATTCAGAGATAAACAGGTTTTGTGATCTATATATGCCTTAGTTGGCAGTGCTTATCGTTCTCCTTAGCGTAACGAGCATTGCCAACCCGTTTTAGTACAAATTTGGTTGATTGGAAAGAAAATTGCAGAAGTGTCTGTACTCCATCAGTACTATACGCCACGTAGGTCTGAAAACATAATTGGGTTGTTCTGTATGTTTCCACATCATCTTGTGAAGGTAACATTTTAAGCATGTCTTTGTTCTGTCTTGCTTCTTTTTACTCCAAGAAAGTAATTGCACATCACAGTAGGATTGACTAGAGATAGCTGTTGTTATTGGCACAGCTGAATAAAATTACCTAAAAGGGGTGTTTTCTACTCCATAGTGCTTTTAAAGACTGGTGGCTTTTGTTCTGTAAACAAATATGTGAAGAGTGAGCGCTACCATGGGAGTATAAAATCAAAACTGGAAACAAAACGAGCTCAGGGGAAAGTGGTTGCTCTGGAGATTAAGGAGAGTTAAAGCTTTTTCAGAAATGGCCAAAAAAGGCCAAGCTAAAGAGAGGGGGACATAAAAGGGTCATTAAAAGACATTAATAGAGAAATGGGGGAAAAGCAGCTGTGTGTTTGGTAAGACTGATTTAATTTTGGAACAAGGCTGGTGGTAATAGAGGAAGTAAACCAGATGAAGAGGACATAAACAGCTCCGTGTGTATGTGTGGCGTCACAGAAGATTCTGGTAACTTTTGCAGTAAAGTTTGAGAAGCACTTTCTAGGCTGCGGCTTTTATTAAATCAATGAGTAAATGAGGCTTGAAACATCACAGGACTCTTGTGCTCATATCAGTCAAGTCGTGCAAACACGTTTAACAGTAAGCATGGGGGTTTCCTTGATTTTTGAGGCACTGATGTTTTGCAGTAGGTTCCGTATGCGGAGGAGAGGGTGTGACGGGTATTTATGTGGTGAGTACTGTGTCAAGCCCTGTACAAACATTCACGCTTGCAATGTATAACATGATTCAAGTGATACACACGGTCGTGAGATGCTTTCAGTAATGCACGGTCGTGAGATGCTTTCAGTAATGCACAGTGTGATGCTGTGGGTAATAGCACTCTCGAATAGGCAGACGGTGAATCCTGATTGAAATTATAGAGTAAAAAAATTGCAGTATTGTTTTGAAACATCTCTGTGAAAGCACGTTCACCTCTGCAGAAAGGCTGGCACACATCTCTTACGGTTAAGGCAAGGGTTTGTCTTTGAATTTTAGAGGTGGGGTGCTGCAGAACAGGCGGTATTGCGGTAATGGTTTAGTGGGGCTCTGTGCTAGCAGAGACTGGAGAAATGGGAGGTTTCTTGAGGGAAAGCAAAGGTCCCATCAAAGCCCCACAGAGTCTGCATAGTTTAGGTAAGGGACCAATCAAGATCAGAGAGGGGAACGGCAAATATTTGATGTTTCCAAATAAATAATGAACTGCACAGAAAACTCTTAGAGGATATGATCCCAGCCTAAGGAATGCTTTATAGTGGTAAAGAAATAGGCCAGCATGCTCCAGTTTTGTTATTATTTTGTCTAAATAAGTGTATTTCTTGTATATGCGAATTAAAAGCAATGTGGCTTCTGAATCTCTTCATGAAAGTGTGTTTGTTTTCATCCACCATGTGCTCTTTCCAAGTTACACTGGAGTCCAGAACAGGGGAACCCCTGCAATTAGGGGATAAGAAAGCCTAAGCTATAGAAGCTGAGGAGTAAATATTGGGCTTTTGGTGCCCCACACGCTGTCGTGTGCTTTGCAATCCTCTTCCCTCCGTGGCTCGGACTGCAAGTTCTTTCTGAGGCTGGGGATGTTTTAGATTGTTTGTCTATTTTAGTGGCTTGAGTTGTCAATATCTCCAGTTTTAGAACAATATTAGAGTCAGTTGGGCATGGAGGACGATTTGATGTTTACAGGGAGGAAAAAACCTCTTAACATCTTTTATTCCATTTTTGATCACTTCGTTAATTTTTCCCCAAGTCCTCATATCTCTGATGTTACTGGAAGAGAGTGGCTGGAGCAGCTGCTCTCCTGCAGATCCAGTGCTTGCCAAATGGTCGGCATGATCGGCAGCAGGCTGTGTGGGCTCACAGTGAGAAGATGTTAGATTTGGATTTTCTGTTGATTTTATAGGCATTTGTCAAGTATCCCTTAGGAAGCATGTAACAAGGCAGAGGAGGGGAGTGCATGTGTGTGGTAATGTCCAAACTATTCAGCGTAGGTTTTTTGTCCAAGGTTTGAGACAAAAAAATAAAATAAAAATTGTTTATGCTTTCCCTTGCCAACTGATCTTCTTCCTTCCCGTCCAAACTTCTCTGCCTCCTATTTCAGTCAAATCTAGTGTAAATACATTCGTCTCTGCTTCTGATTAAAAAACATTTTGCACCTATTAACTTAGTCTGCTCAGACAGAGAACTGCAATTTTCTAAGCTCTTTTTCTTGAAATGGGAATTTTGATGTATGTTGTCATTTTGACTATAAATTTGAATGTATTCTTTGAACCATTTAGATAAATGTGCTGAAAGAGAACAATAGTTAAAGACTTAAGGAAGCCTCACTAATCATATAGGTTTAATTTCTCCTAGGTAATCAGGCCTAATATTTGTCTTGCATTAAATTCCCTTTCGAAAGTAGAAGTACCTGGGTGGTTTTTCCCTGTTAAAAATGCCCAAGTTTGACTTGTGAGCTGTCAGCACATGAAGTAAGTTTACTTCAGGAATTGTTCATGGATGACTAAATTCTTTTCTTAATGAAAAATTGCCTTGAATAAAGTATATGTTGGAGCGATATGAAATGTTTAATTAATTTGACAATGAATTTTAGTTTAAATGTGTTCAGGAGTCTTACACTGGCGTTTTGCAAACATGCGTACACCTTCATCATCACATTAACATTAACACACGAATAACCTTACTGCACAAAAATTCAGAGACAGTGAAATTACTTATCCTTTCCATTCATTCTTGACTGTGACCTAGGCTTATTGCAGGCACCGAATAAGAAACACAAAAACTGGACAGTATGAGAAGATTTTGAAGTGTCAGATGATAAATAAAGCTGAAAACTTCATGTTCTTTTGATAGGCATGATAAAGCAATATTGGATGAATACACAGTTTGCTTTGTTTCTCATACACCTCTATTAACAATGCACCATAGAGACATTGATTTTGATAGCATTACACAGAATTTAAGTTTTCTCTATTTGTAGGTAGGTGGGGGACAGAGGGAGAGAAGTGGTTATCTGCTTACGTTTTATCTTTAGCTTTTCCATGTTAATCAACCTATTGTATTTTTTTTTTCTCCTGCCCTTCTTTACGTCAAACTGCTGTCCTCCTCTAAAGCACATATAAGAGACCTCAAATACAGTGCTGGTCAGCCAGATTCACAGAAGCAGAATTTAAACTGGAAAAGATACAGATTAGTGCTACCAAGATATTCAGCAAAATGGATCCCTCTCTTGCCAGAGGTGACCTATAGAGCCTGGCTTGCCTAACCTTTGGGCTGAGAGGGAGATTGCTTTCTCAGAGCCTGGGGAATGAAACTGAAGACCATTTTCACCACTGAAGAGAGCAGGCTTTTGTGCTAGACACTGAAGATGATCCTGGGGAATGGAGAAGTAGGGCAAAAACTTCATTGCTTCAAGAAAGGAGTTTGATAGGTTTAGAAGTTTTCTAGGTTTGGGGGGACTTGAACTAATTATCAAAGAAGTCCTTTCCATCTCTGTGTTCCTTTGTGCCCTAGATCTTCGGAAAAGCAACCGTGTTCTCTTTGTGAGGGTCTGTCTTTATTGTTTTGCTTCAAGAGACTCCTATCTCCTAGAAAGCCTCAAGTTATTAGAGACATGGGAGCATATAGTGTGCTTCAATGAATTTGAAAGCAGAGTATATCAAATATCCTTGTGTGGAAAGATCTTTGAGGGAAGAGTTGTATCGCAGAATGGAATGTTTTTTTATCTGCTGAATTATCAGCTCAGAGTAGTCTTCAGCTGCACCCTTTTTTCAGCAAACAGGAAGAGGTCTATGAAATATTTTCAAGTGCTAAGCAAGGTCGGTAGCCAATGATACGGTGAAAACAAGCAGTATGACTTTCGCAAGCTTAATTATCTAAAACATGGCCTGGATTCAGAGAGCAGACACCCGACGATTGCAGTTACTTAGCACTTGACCATAAGTGCACAGCCTTTTCCAGGAGAAAGCTTTAGAGTTTGAGAAAAGTGAAAATGTTGCATTTATTTGATAGAGGCAGCTGTGAAGTGGATAGTCTATTCTGACTTTTATCCCTATCATGAACCAGAAATTTTGAAATGGGGGAAAAAACCCCATATCTCTTCTGGTAAAAATGACATCTTGTTTTTGAAATTAAATTCTCCCCTGACCGTGCACTACTCACTGAAATGGAATCAGCAGGAACGTTTTTCTCAAGTACCACCTAAGATCCTTGTACTCACAGGGTTTTCTGCTCCTCCTCAGACTGCCTAGAAGCCCTTGTGTGGCTGCCTCCTTTCTTTCAGACCATCAGCTCCTTATCTATTTGGTCTTTAGATATCAATCCTCTGCCAGGAACCCAAATCTCCATTCTACTTTGGATCCCACAGAAGGTTGTTAAAAGTGAAATGTTTGGGGCAAAGAGTTTTGGGGTGAATGAATGGATGTTTCGTACAAAGCCGAACCAATGTATATTGCAGGAATGGAGTGAAACAAAAAACCCTCTTTATTCATGTCCAGGTGGATCGAATATGTGGCTTCCTTTCATCTTTTCCTGGGGAAGTATGTCCTTTGATAAGGGTAGGTGTGTGTCTATTACAAGACAGCTTTATGTTATTCAGGGCAAATGGTATGACATTGTGCATCAGCAATGAGCTCAAGCAGGAATATCAGAGGTCCCAAATGCTTTAGATGAATTACCCTTGGAGAGTAGCCATTACCCTTTCCACACGTCACGGGTGTTGATGTACAGAGGTTTAACCTGGCGTTCTTCTGTCGGGTCATCAATATGTGACATTGAATCTGTATCAAACATGGATACAGAGTGAAGTTTTCTTAAAATCAATGTAAAAAAAAAAAAAAAGCTACTAAACCATATTTCTTTGAGACAAGAGCAATGAAAAAACACCCTTTGCTGCGTAAGGGTCCTGTCTTCTCCGTGTTTCATGTCATATCAATCTCGGCTTTCGCTATTTCATTAAAATTCCCAAGCGGTCAGAAGGTTGTTGCTTAATAGATTTAGCATTGGCTGGCTACATCAATACTGTGTTTAGTCACATTTGTTTTACTGGGGACATCTGTGGGAAGGGTTTAGCAGATAATATTCATTCATTTGAAAAGAACCCGGTGCACTTTGGGCCTTGACTGTACGGTGGTCTCATGTACCTGAACGTTTCCTTCAGCTAGAGCGCTGCCAGAAGTTGCCCCTGTCTAAAGTGCCTCTGTAGGTAGAAATACTTAATGCACAAAGAATTTTAGCTTTTCTTCCAACTGATAATTTTCTTTTGCTTGGTGCTGTATGGAGAAGGGACTGTGATATAGAATATATGAATTGTTCTGTGAAAATACCGATGCTGATATTTTGTCTTTCTGAATTGATCCAGAACAGGGAAATACCTCAAATATCAGAAATTCCCATGGGGTCAAAATCCTAACTTTCTCTCTGATGGTGCAAAACGAAGCGTGTTAGTGGGGTAGGCACTACTGTCCTCGTGTTAATCATGTGGCTGTGGGCACTCTTGGTTGGTGATTGAGCCCCGGTATGTTGTATGCTGTTAAGACGCTTTCAGAGAATGCAGGCATTAGTATTCAGTGAGGATATAAAATATCATCAATAAAGGAATAATACTGATTATGTCTCTTTAAGGACCTCACCTGCAGATATTTTCACATTCAATTTGAATATTCCTTCCTTTCCCTTTTCCCATAAGTAGATGTAAACATCCATGGGAAAGATAACCTATTT
The DNA here is from genome assembly GCA_008921705.1 of Burhinus oedicnemus. Lineage (NCBI taxonomy): Eukaryota > Metazoa > Chordata > Aves > Charadriiformes > Burhinidae > Burhinus > Burhinus oedicnemus. The sequence continues at coordinate 1,610,695 of VFFE01007675.1, read as the reverse complement.
TAGACACGGCTATCAGGAATATTTATTGAGTGAAATCCATGTGAGATCAGGTATGTAGCAAAAGATGTTGGGGTGATAGGAGAATTCTTGATCCTTCTGACATTTAGGTTCATCCTAGGATCCCAGCCCTGGCTGCTCACCTTTTCCGCAGCTGCAGAAAGCATTTAAGTAGTCTTTGTGACCAGCAGAGACTAGGGAGCAGTACCCAGAGAGGAGAAAAAAATAGATCCAAAATGAAATTAATATGACTGGCTGTCTCTCGAGATTGGGGGAGACGTTGAACAGAATCTGAACTGTGGCCTGAGAACGGCATGCGATGAAAATGTAGAGTATTAAAAGCTATTTTGGATGTTTTCTTCTGGGCCCAGTTGAGACGTGCCAGCGATCTAATCTCCACGCAGCCATGGGTGTTAGAATTACCCTACACCTTTTGCTGAACCGCGCTGGCTTAGCATGTTGCCAAAACTGTAAGAGATATTTTATTTTGGCTTTTTTTGCAGGGTATTTTCTTTATATCCAAATGAAAATGCAACAGAGAAACACCATTTCGTAGCCAGTTGTTCTTCTCTCTTGTGCTTTTTTTGACTCTGAAGAAGGTCAAAAGCTAGGATATCTACATGAATGTTTAGTCTTAGGCTGAGTTATAATTGCACATCTTTTACCAGACAAGTCAAACACTTAGAATTAAAGATGCCAGATGAAGCTGACTGTAAAGCTGTATTTGCACTGCATTACTTTCTGCCCTGTTCAATTTTAAAATAGCAACAGCAATAAAGATGCAATTTAAAAAAGTTTCCCAAGCAACAAACAACCCCCATTTCCAAAGACAGAGGGAGATGGACGTTATTGTTGCTGATTTGGAACTTACTGTGGGAACACACCTGCAGACACACCCAGAATGTTTGATTCAGCTCCAGCTCTTAAAATGAAGAGTCTTTTCCCCAAAGTCAGAAGCATTTTTTGAGTGCAGAATACCATGATCTCCCACTCGGACCTTCTCAGTAGTGACAGCATTTCTTTTCCTTTTTCTATCAATTTAGCAGCACGTGACCTTTTTTCCTTGTTGGTTATGCTCTTGAAAGATGCAAGAAAGAAATATATCCCAAGTAATGTAAAGACAACTTCCCACTAGTTGTTGCTCGTAGGGTAATAGGATGAAATGTTATGAGAAATACGTGTAACTGAAATACATGGAAATTCAGCCCCCAAATTAATAACTATGGAGAATCCAAAAATTATGACATTGTGATATGTATTGGACACCTACATCTCTGCAGACACACTGGGAACAACGTACCTTCTATCCTATTGCAGGAGAGTCCATGAATCAAAGCTCAGTCTAAACCTCCTGCTGGTGGCATCCCCTTGGACCAATGGGTTAACAACCGCAAAACAAGTCCTTCCGGCCCCGTATCTCTACCATCAGTAAATCCATTTTTCAGTTAATTTGGGAAAATGAACAAAATCTTGAATTTCTGAATAAATTTTGTTCTGTTTTCTTTCAATAGCTTTTAAAATTTTTTGCCCTTGCTTGAGGGAGGGAAAACCAAACTGCTGAACTAGCAGAATCCTTTATGATGGGCCGACAATACTGTATGTGGCCGTTGGCCAGAGGACCTTCTGATGCCAGTCCGTTTGGCCCTAGAAGAGGGGCTAGCCACCTCAGCAGCTCTTCTGTTTTGGGGCTGCAGCATCCTTTGCCATCAACTCCAACCCTACATGTACTCTCTTGCAGTGAAAGCAGAGTTCATTTGCTGGAGTTCCTGGATGGACACCACAGAGGATGCAGTGTTGGTCCTTGTGGAGAGCCCTCTTCCCTTTCAACCATCAGCCAGAAAACCCATCTACCCTATGATGAGCTATTTGGTACAGAAAGGGTGGAGCAACATTGGGAATGGAAGTGGAAGTGACCTTTCCCTTGTCTCATAAAATCACTTGGTTCCCATTATGCTTTTTTTTCCCCCCTCTTACTCATTTCTACCATGGTTTATATGAGTGCCTCTTCTAAATGCCAGAGCAGCAATAGCCGTTTTAAATATGGTTGCAATTTCATGCCCCCAAATTTCCTCCGTTATCTTTAATCTTTGATCATTACAGCCCCTGAATGTAGCTTTTAGGTAAGCTGCGGTTTTTTATGTTACTGCTGTTTAGAATTAACTGGTCTGCTTCCTAAAAAGCCAAATGTTTAATCAATGCATATCCTACTGTGTATAATAAATATATTTCTGCCATCACTTTTTGAAGAGAGAATGCTTTTGATTTGAGCCAAATAGTTTACAAAATGGCGAGGGAGGGTTTTTTGGGGGTTTTTTGTTTGTTTGTTTGTTTGGGGTTTGTTTTGTTTTTTTTTTTTTTTAATAGACGTTTAATGTGATAGGGCCAACCGGCAGATTAGAGCATAGAAATGGTATTGAAATTCAGGGGTGGAGTGGGGGGAGAAGTCTTTTACATGAATTAGTTAATCTTGAACATTTGTTACATTAGCATTTGCTCCACTTAAGCTGATTAATTTCTTTGGATTGAGTTTGTTTCCTGGGTAATAATTTGACAACCTTGCAATAAACTAAGCATTAAGAAGCGGGTTCATGTACTAGAGTGTGCAATAGGTAGGTAAGCTGTTGTTTGTGGCTCTTTTCCTGAACTTTGGAAGAAAAAACCCATTTTAAACCTGTAATAACGGAGGCTGATTACTTCCCATCAGCTCACTGGCTTCCAGGGCAGAATTTTCTGACTGGTTATTGCATGCACTGCTCTACTATAAAGTACAAGGTCTGTAAATTAAAGTTGGACCATAAGAGATTTAATCTGCAATTTTATAGGTCTCTAATCCAATGGTCATTTTGTATTTCAGGCTCCAAGTATATTATCAGGGCTTGGGGAGGGCTTTTGTTGTGCTTGGGATTTATTTATTTATTTGTTTGTAGTGTCTTTAAATTATATTGTGAATTACAGCTGGGAAAATATTGATGCTTTTTCTCCCTCCCCAAACTATAGATTAGAAACGGTAAACAAAGTTGTTACACGCTGAAGAATAAAGACTTGGAACGTGCTTCAAAAGGAGTCATTTACTTGGAGCTGGATGTCCTATTTAATCCTGTAAGTTGAAATATTTACTCTTTGTTTATCGCTGGTGTAAGAAATGTGTGAAGCTGCAAGGATGGGGGTGGAGAAGGTGATCCTGTCCAAACCAGGAGCCAAGCAGGAAAAGTCCCAACCCAGTTGCATCTGGTGGTGGAGCAGTGTTTCACGCCATGGGTGAAGAAGTATTGGGGTATCAGAGCTCTGTGATGGCTGATCTGGGTGGATGGGACAATGCAGGGACATCCAAGACCCACCTGGATGCAGTCCTGAATAATGTGCTCTAGGCATTCCTATGTCAGCAGGGGAGTTGGACTAGATGATCTCTAGAGGTCCCTTCCAACTCTAAAAATTCCATGATTCCGTGATTTTTAGACTGACAAGTGGCCACAGGCACCATCAGAAGATGATGCCGGTTACCGTACACCACAGCTTCATTTGCAACAGCCAAAAAAGGGCTTAATGTTTAGATTATTATACATTACTTCTAACACCTACTTCCTCCCCAAAAAGCTGACCCATGATGTTCTCTTTCCAGGGTGTTGACAGGAAAATTAATGAGGCATGTACACGGTGCACTTAGTTTTTAGGTGGCTGAGTCAGTCTCAATTGTTTATGCCCTGCAGCCTTTTACTGAGTTAAATCCTATTTATTAAGGCCATCATGGGCTACACCACAGCTCTGCTCTTGCTGAAGTGAGTCCAGCCTTGCCCAGTTTAACTCATCCATGTTTTTCCTAGCAGCTCCTCCTAAGACACATGGAGGCTGAAAAGAGTGAAAGATCCTGAATTTCCTGTTCAACACTGGTGATACAAAGCTGAAATAATGCACTTAAAGCTACGTGACATCTTTTAAATTTTTTTTAATTTTTTTTTAGATAAAAGCAAGTATTCGAACATTCAAGCCCCGAGAAAAGCGCTTTACTGAGGAGAACCGCAAATTTTCTAAAAAGGTGAAAATTGTGTCTGGCCTAAGCTCTCGCGTCTGTTTTGGAAAGATTTGAATTGCTGTAACATGGTTGCAGGAACAAAATCTATTTATGCATAAAATGCCGAACACATGTAAATTCTGTGTATTTCTGTGTATATTAAAAGGTTTGTTTGTGTTAACACGAAATTGCTTTCTGATCTAGTTTGCAGCAGTAGTTCTGCTTCGTGCTTCAGGGTGGGGAAAATGATAGCTGTGGATGTTGCACAGTTCACAGCATCTGAAGCTCAGAGAGAGCTTTAATCCCTTCTTTGGGAAGGAAGAAACCAGGTCTAAATTAGTTACTTAAAACGTCCATAGGATTTTAGAACAATGGCCATTACTTTTTCTATAAATAAAGGTGCCCTATAATAAGGCTTAAATTCCCTATTTATTTCTATGGACTAATCCAAAACATGTAGAGAAGAGGTTCGGTGTTTTGATTACATTCTCTTTGGCCCTTTTCCTGAGACGTTGCTATATTTTGAGAGTTGAAGGTGAATGAAGGTAGGTTTGTGTTACTGTTTTATTTAGTTTTGGCATCAAGATAGACACTTTTTTTTCTTTTTTTCTAAGGGATGAGGAAAATCTGGAAGGTTTGGGTGTAGTCAGAAAGCAGGCAGGAGCTGGAGTGTGTCTCTGAAAGAGGCTCTTTATTTGTAATCTGTGCCCTGGCATGCATTTGCAGCTTAAATTATCCCTGTTTCTGAAGCAATGGTAGGGTATTAGAGTGTTTGATTAAACTCCTCTTCTCCTCCCCTCCTCCCACTCAATATTTATCAGATCTTATCAAGAAATGTTGATCGCGTAAAAAAAATCACCATGGCAATATGGAATACAATACAATTCCTTCGGAGCTGCTTTCTCTGGGAGTCCACGGTAAAGAGCGTGATAGCATTTGTGGTAAGTGGATTTCTTCTTTTATTGCATGAGGCTAAGCGATATAAGATCTTGAGTGTTCCCGTGCCTTCCTCTCCACCGGCGTCGAGCCCTTTATCGTTTACTGTTATCAGTATTTTGTAGCTGCAAGGCTGTGGGTTTCAAGGCAGCTTGGGCCACACTGGGCCTGACGGGCATGTAAATTAGACCTTCAGGAACAGCCTTTCTTCGCTCGGTGCAGAGGTGTTCACCAACCTGCACCGAGGTTGCTTGTGTCCATGGTGGGTGACGCCACCCAGTAAAGGCTGTGACCATGCGGTGACTCTGGATTTTTACTTTTATTTTTTAAAACATGGCAACTGGGTGGTAGGAGAGGAGGGAGGTGGTGGTGTAGAGGGCGATGCAGGGAGATGCCTTTGATTTGGCTGGTGCAGTGAGCTGATGGGTCTTGTCCCTTCCATCTTCCACTGCAATAAGGCGGCACTTCGCTGTAGAGTATCAGTGCCTGTGATGCCCGTGTCCCTATGGCACATAAGCAGCTCTGCTGACATTGCCTGTTGGAAATCTGTTTTCTTGATGGTAATAATACGTTGCTTTAAAGGAAAAAAAAAAAAAAAAAGAGAAAAGGAAAAGGCTGGTCAGCGAGTTCTGCTGCGCTCTGTGAACAAAAAGCCAAGTTCTCCACCTGCCTGTCCCACTTTTCAGCTCTCTCCTTTTTCCTCTTGGTAGTAAACACCCCATTTGCAGTTTTCTCATAATCCACTCAAGCACAAAAAGGTTTTGCCTGCTTTTTATTCTGCGGTGTGACATTTTCTTCATGCTTGAAATGTTTGGCATGCCATTAAAGGTTGCAAAATCACTTTGTGGTGGTCCAGCATGCAGAAAGAAAGTTTTTTAGTTGAGTGTTTATTAAGCAAAATAACAGCCACATCTCCAAGATTTTCTCCCCCTTTTACTGTCTGTGAATTATAAGTGTCTTCAAGGTTCTTTTCAGGAAAACACTTCACAGTGTATTTGCTACAGATGCATAAAGTGGACCATCCCTGAAGCTCCAGAGCAAAGACAGAGGAGTTGTCTTTCACCCTGCAGGTTAGAGGGATGACTGGCACATAGGAGTAGGTAGGACAAGAGGGTCTTTTTTCTGTATTTTTTTTTTTTCCTGTTGCTCAAAGCTTATTTAGACCATATCTAGAGTTAGTGGTTGGAGAGCTAGTGGAGACCAGAGCAGACGGTACCTTGCTGAAGCAGGTACGGCTGTGCAAGGCAGCTCTGTGGTTGTGCACAAGGGAATCGGATGGTCATGCCTGCTGGGGCTGGAAAGGGAGAGACATAAGTAAAATCCCAGTGCTGACGTCCAGTCATCACCGTTCAGCAAGAATCTAGGCACGTACTTAAGAGATTTGCTCTTAAGAGATTTTGCACTAGAATACTTGTAAAGTTATAGCTGTAAAGTTCAGTTTTCTAGACTTAGGAAAAGTTTGGAAGTGGTGGAGAGGCAGAAAAAGAAGAAGGTGGGAAAATGGGTCTACAGAAAAAGGAATTGATTCCTAGTGACAAGGAGGAGGAGCAGGTTACAAGTTACAGATTATTAACATTTTTACTGGATACCACAATACTCTTGGTTTCCTGAAATAAAGTGGGTAATGGGAAAGGAATAAAAATATACGATTCTAAGAATAATTACCACAGGTTTCTTCTACAAAACCAAATTTAAGTCTACCTGACTTTTTCCACATGGAAATAATTCAGCTCTGGCACTCAAAATACTGTTGTATTGCCCTTGGTTTCCCTCTGCAGGTAGCCCACCCCCCTTCCAAGGGGGAATAAAGGGAAGGAGAAGGAGGAAGACAAGTGGACAATATAGTCACATGAACCTTGTTTTCTTAAGCAATCAGGCAAAAAACACCACCAGAGAGAAGAAAATACTTGTGAGATCATCAGAGCATTGCAATAGGCGAGGACAGGGTATCTTACACCTTCCTGGTTTAGTCTTCATTACAGTGCACCTCCCTCCCCATTAGTGCTGGCAGCTCTCGAGCCTGACAAGGACATTAGCTGCTACTTCTGGGTGCACAAGGGAAAGAGAGGGACAGATAAAGGGGGAGGAAACAGAGGACAGCACAGGCAGGACGCAAGTGAATGAGAAAAACACTATCACCATGTTTTCTCATTTGTAAGATACGTCATCCCGAGCTAAATTTCTTTATTAGTTTGTAATGGTGAGAGGCGACAATCCAAGCACATGTGAGTAGGTTAATGTTTTTGTGCTATAAAAATGAAATAATATTTTTCATCAGCATTCTGCAATTTTAATCTGATGATTTTTAATCTGAGCTAATTGTACAGGCACAGAGGACACAGATCGGGCCTGCTCAGGCACAAGTAAAATCAGAAATTTTTCAGGTTTAGAAGTTTTGGAAAGAGGATTGAAAGGGAGGTGAGGTGAAAAGCAAAATTTCACTTTTGGTGGTATTTGCCCTGTACACAAAGGGTTTGGTGGAAATTGTGTTACACAAATTCTAGAAAAAACACCCTGGGTTGTAGGAAGGAGTCACACATAGGTTTTCTGGATTCTTTACAGTGTACATTTCATCATTGCTCTCGTGTGAAAAATGGACACACGTGTTTGTGCCTGCCTGGGAATATCAGGAATATTCCCACATGTGGAAAACATTGCCTGTAGTTAATCATGTTCATATACCAGGTTAGATCTTAAAAGGCTTTGTCTATGTATTCTCCTCCATCAGTTCAGGATTTGAGGGGTTTTGTAGATTTTTAAGACCAAAAGCTCTTCAGGCATTCTACTCTGTTTATGTAATTTTGATGCAGTTATCTCTGTATTCAGCCCAATATTTTGCATTCTGACTGAAACGTGCCTCTCATAAAGGGCTTTATTTTGAAGACATGAAGAGACATATTCCAGTACATCCCTGTATGGTGGTTCTCGTGTGCCTGATGCTCTTCATATCCTACCCTGGGCAATTTGCTCCCAGTTTCCAGGGTGAATGTTGTGGTTTTAGCCTGGTCCTCATCGCTCCTTCCTCTTGGCACACCTTTCTCCACTGAGACATCACTTCCATGCTGCGTTACTGGCATCCAAAAAGCTGGAGCTGCATAGTGAGATGTGCCTAGGGGAATGTCTGCTCACAAGTCGTCTTGTATATCCGTGTGATTATAAGCTGTTTGTTTTTCCCACTCGTGCATACAAAAACTTGTGTTCTTACCTTTCTGATGCACTTTTAAACCGAATTTCTGGTCCTTCCTTCTGCATACAAACACTCCCTGCTGGCTCTGCTCGCCCTTCTTCCCTGGTCGTGGAAGTTAAGTCCATAATAACTGAATCATTCTTACTGTACAATATGTATTTTAAAAATATTTTAAAAGTTAATTTTAGTCACAGAATGATTTTCATGAGGAATTATGCATCATTGCACATTGTGCTTGTGATTTTATACAACATAATTGCACCTTCTATTGACAGTTTTCTCTGCATTAATGGTAATTATGTCATTTAATGAAATTACAGTAATTGCATTAAAAAACCTATAATCTGGTGCAAATTAAAAGGATATATTGACTGGAATTTTTACTATCATGTATTTTTTTTTAAAGTTTGCATGATAGTTGCAAGAGACATTGACAGGAGCAGGGAAACGATGGGAAAGCAGCCACCCATAGCACCTTCGGTGTGACTGGCAGTGCTCGCTGCTGGTTTGCTTCAGGGTCCCTGCACGCTCCCCCATGCCAGCATACTTCATTTTTACTGGCAGCACGTCCCGCTATATCAGGTTTAGGCTTCTTGCTAATCAAGGCTGCTGCCAGGGTGGGTACAGGTGGGAGCTATTTTTCAGGCTCAGCCCTAGCTGGCAGCCTGGGTCAGCCAGACAAGGAATGCAGCATGCGCAGGCAGTGTTTGTTTATTTTATAGTGACATTGCAGTGTGCCTGATAATTATTTTATGATGGGTTAGTACCAGGAGGAGAGGAAGGAATAGGTGGTGATGCAACGTAATATGTTGGAAATGTGGAGTTTCTGGTCAAAGTGACTGCAGTTATTTCATGGTGGGTAGCTGGGAAAATGACAGGCATGGGATTATTTTGGAGCAGTTTGGGCTTTCCAAAAAACCAGCTGATGCAAGAGTAGGGAAGCCCTGGGATTTCTGGATGCCCAGCAGAGCTGCTGGGGGTTGTGGATGCAGCAGGAAACCCAAACTTAAGCTTTTGAGCTCCTTGCTGCAGGGGTGAGATTTTGGCACCCTTCTCCAAAGCTTTTTAAATCCAGAGAGAGCTGGAGGATGTCCCATTTTTGGGCGCTGGCGTCTTAACTGGAAGCCTGAGGAGTCACAGGGTAAGCTGGGTGAGGCTGCACGCATGGGCATTACTGTGCCGGTTTGCTTCAGTCCTAATGTGGGATAGCAGCAGAGGGATAGGTTAGACTCTGCAGCCCATGAACTTCTGGGCATCTCTGCTGAGCGTGCCATTTAACACGCTGCCACTTAAGCCTGTGATATGGCAGCTGGATCTGAGCCCAGTTAAACTCATCTCGTAAAGGAGACACCAACCATCTTATTAGACATGAGCAATTTTTAATCCCTGTCGAGCTGGGCTATATTTATATTGATGACCTACAGGGAAAAGGCCATTAGCTTGTTGACAGTGTCCTCTAAAATTGCTAATTGCGTATCAGTAAGAGGAAAATGTTCTTTTCCCTCAGGAAAGATGTTTGTTAACTCAAATTCTAAGCCTTCTGGAGTTTACTTGGGGTAAATCTTTCATTCTGCATGTGGAAAAATGTCTCCTGCATGTTATGGTTAGACTTTCCCAAGCAAAACACAAAATGTTCCAGTCCTGTTTGTTCTAAGCGTAATTCAACCCTGGACATGACAACAATATACGAGTCAAACATCCAAATTAACTCATGCATTGTTTTGCAACACAGTGATTTTTTTATTTATTGATTTTTTTCCTCTTGATGGGAGGGGAGTTATAGATCAATAAAGGGAAATTCTTGGGACAAAAGTTTAACGGGGAACATGAGGAATCTATGGAGAAGGGAGGGCAGTAACAGCTATGAAATCCAAACAACTTAGAATAGAGACCGAGTCACCAAACATCTGTTGGACCTCTGGCCAACCAAGCAGAGGATAGAGGATAATTTTAACTGAGACTTTGCTTGTGATTTACCAGTAGGTGATAATAATGTACTTTTCTATAGAGTGGGGAAGATGTGCTCTCACATGAGCTTTGCTAAAATCTTTCTTATTTCCCCCATGAATTGTCCACTAGTTTTGAACAAGCAGTTCCCTGATACAAAGCACAAACCACCCCGCCATGACTACATGTGTAACTGATGAGAAGGGTATAGTCTTTTTTCTCCCTTTTTTAATTTTTTTTTTCATCCTCATAGCTGAAGACGAAATATAAATCATTTTTCCCAAACTATTCGGGAACAGCATTAAAGTAATGGTAGATTAAAATGTCTCCACATTAAAAAGCTAAATAAAATGAATAGATGTAATCCTAAAGAGAGAAGAATGAGTATTCTTCAAACACTGAATAGGGAACTTGGAAAAAGAAAAAGCTTTAAAAAAAGAAAAAAAAAAAGTATTAATGCAAAAGAGATGGTCTTTACTTCCACTTTACTGTAGAGCTTTTGCTAAGGGCTTTTCTCAGCCCATTTGCAGCTTGTGTTTTGCTGCAGTTTTAAAGAAGCCATCGGCAAAGGGACGAATGCAGTTCCTATTTAAATAGGAAAGCTGTAAAATAACACTCTGGTACAAAAATTTGTTCATATTGAAGGCTGGGGCTAGTGCTGGAGGAGCAGCGAAAGGCAGGGTTTCCGGAATTTGACCTAGTAATTCTTCAGAGCCCCTAACATTTCCTCCCCTCTTTCCCTCTGTAAATCCCTGGCAAAGGCACATCTTTAAAATTATTGTCTTAAACTCCAGTGAAAAGGTTGGATCAGAGGCATGTTTTTATTTCAAGCTATTATATCACAGTAAAAGCGTTTTCCTAATGATGGAGGAAACATTTACATCCTCCTTCCTCCACGCTGCTCATGGCAGTGCCTGTGAAAATTCCCCGTTTGTGCGTGCAAAGCCGTTAGGAGCACGTTACCTGACACACGCAAGTAACTGCTCAGATGAGAAACAGGCTTCTCTGGACAATTAAACGAGATGGTTTTAACCTTCTCCCAGCAATTTTTACATTTCCAGTATTATTCGTCGGTGGTTGAGGGGAATACAATTTAAGCTTGAGATCCCAGGCTTTGCTTTGCTGCAGCAGTTAAAATTCCTGGAATAGCAACAGTGATATTGATGATGCTGAGAGACACACAGCAAAGTAAACACGTGTTATTTCCAGCTCTTTCAAAAATGCAAGAACAAACAAGGACAAAGTTAATAGGGAAATAACCACTTAGAAGCTTGACAACACGATAAACAAGATTTAAAAAGCAAAGTTTGAAGCTCTGGAGTCGGGATGAGATGGAGCTGAGCAGAAACCAGTACAAATATCCCTTTTAACTTTGACAAGGATAGATGGTCTTATGTTTCCAGCTCAGGGGTTTCGGGGATTTGCTTTTTACCAGTGAAATGTTCCAAAATAAAACTAAAAACAAAACTATGTTTTGTATCTGAGGAGTACTACTCATTTCCTATGGGCCTGCTTAAGAAGGCACTTAGCCTCTATAGAGAATCCCTTGCTTTTGGGGTTGGGAAGCTTTCTCTTAAACTAAGCCTATGCTGTACTCATATTTTTGAGCAATGGTAGTGCTTTCTGTGCCGTGTACTCAAAACCTGGATGCATCGCATAGGAATGATTCCTTCAGCCCTGGTAGTGAGGCCGAAATCACTGCCTCTCGCTCTTTAATTGCATTATGTTGGTTTTAATTGATGATAAAGCCTTTTAATACCTTGGTTGTGTGTCTTCAACTCTATAGACGAAGTGTACAGGTAAAAGCCCAGTCCTGCTGGAGGATAAGCCTCTGTACAGCTGGTCAGCAGGAATGTGTGTGCAGGCATCATCCAGCTGAGAATTAAGGCAATGAGGAAAAAATTCAGCTTTGTTATAGTATAGAGATGCATCCCTAGAAGGTGCCTGCGTTAAGATATGTGTATCTGTCTAGCAATCTGTCTCCAGAGCTGGAGTAGAAATATATAGTTTTCATTTGTTTGGCTATCTAATGACAGTGCACAAAGCCAAGCCCAAATGTGCAAACATTTTATCTAATAAAAAAAAAAACAACAAACCACCAACCCAAAACTAATGAAAAAGGGCTCTTTATAGCTAAAACCTGAACTAAATGCATCCGCAAACAGTTCTGACTGCCTTTCTGCTCGAGTTGTGACCTGTTGGAGAGCCCTGCTCGGCGCTTGCATTTCCAGCTAATTTGATATTGCCTTTTTTTTTGTGGTTGAAGCTTTGTCATTTGTTTCGAAGCTGTCATTTTTATTAGTCTCCCTGGCTGATCTTTTTGGGCTCTCGTCAGGTGGTGTATGTTCTCCATTGTCTGCCTGGTCTTGGCAAGCTGTAGGTCCTTTTATTGCCATATGACGTGGGCGTGCTTGCAGCAGTAGCCTGTAATTATACCCACCACAGGTGACAGTTACAAGAGAGCTTTGGTAATAATTTTAGCTGCCTGATCTGATGTTTATGAAGAACGAACCCTCTTTGTGGTCTGGCTGGAGTTTGCTATATTGTTTTGTACTTTAGCTGTTTGATTTATGAAGCTCTTTTTTTTTTTTTTTTTTTTTTTTTTTTTTGCCTTAATATATAACGTCTTGTGTCTTTTGAAGTTCTGAAGTTTTGTAAGAGATTAGTGTAGATCTTACGCTGTTTTCTACATGTTCTCTTTATTTTTGCATATCTTGTATTTATTTTGCTTTGTCCAGCAGAGTAAAATAGTACTCTTGCCTGTTGCTGGTTTTATTTGTATATTTAACATTGTTCAACTCCTGTTTCTAACCACATGTTAGCAGATATGCTGTGTTCTCCTAGCTGTGACACTAATCACAGATTAGCATTTAATTATGTTTATTTTTGTCTTTGACCATTATTTAACTGTTTTACAAAAGATCAAATTCGCTATTCACAAAGGCAGCACTGGTTCCTTTAGCTCTCAATGGAATTGCAGAGCTTGCATATGCCAAAGGTGAATTTAGCTCATGATTCTTACTGTTACCTTAAAAATCTGCATCCCAATGTTAGGCATTTACTACAAAAAATGTGGGAAAGACTGAAGTGCACGCTGCCTGAAAGCTGGCTTTTTTATCTTTTGGTGCCTTTCCTTTTGCAGTGTTACATCCTTTAGAGGAACTTCAGATTAAATGTCTCGAGCATCTTCTGAATTTGTGAGAAAGCAGTAATTTGTAATTCTTATCAATCAACTGGTAGGTTGAAAAACAAGAGGAATTTGTTTGTAACCGTTTGCTAGCTTATCTGGTCTTAAAGAGAAAATATTCCATATCAGGATCCAGTCACTTTTATTTTTCTCAATTTGCCTGGTGCCTTTTCTGAAAGTTCACTTTATTCATAGATTAGAAATTGCATAAACAAAGATGAAATTAGTAGTCTAAGTTTAACGAACACTGCATCTGTGTGAGACTCATTAAGCAGGAGCGTGAGAGAAGCTCCTTACCCACCAGTATTGGAAATACCAGAATTTGAGAAGCTTATGTGTAAAAATTCCAAAGTTTGGCATGAGTTTGCACTATGCAAGCCATTTGGAAAAAGGTATGCAGCTCAGCCCAAACCAAAAAAAGGTAGGAAACCCATGGTATCTGTTATGAAAAAGGTATGTATTAGGAAGTGAAATTGTCATTAAAAGTAAAAACTCTTTTACTTTCTTAGCATGTGCTTTTTTTCCCCAGAACCCTGGGTGTATTGATTTTCTTTCAGTCAGGATCTGCTTGGTTTTGTCTCATTATTCACATTACTTTGACCTGGCACCTCTTAGAAAGTACTTTAAAGCACTTAGTTTTACAGGAAGATTGTAGACGTTGACTATTATCTCCCTTGTTGCTGCTGGAGCAACCCTATCAGTATTTTGTGTTCGTTTCATCTTTTTTTTTTTTCAATTTTTAAAAAGGCAAGTCCTTTATTTTTAACAGAGATGTAAGCTTAGAACAGTGCATTCCCTTGAAACATATAGGCATTTTTTTATTCTTCTGAAACGAGAGAATAAATGGAGAGATGTCTGTAGGTGGTTTAAATCACTGTAACTCCATTAACTTCAGCAAACCTATGTTGTTTAACATCAGTTAAAAATCTCCATCCTCATTTTGGGGCAGATCCTGTGTGAGTAGGAGTAGCAGGTTTCCTGAAGAGGAGAAAAATCCTGTAGGTGGCGATGGACCCCCATGAATGAGCCAGCTCTGGCATTCAGGCTTTTGTCAGATTTTTCTGGCAGGTTTTCTTTCTCTTGCTTGAACTATTTTATTTTTAATTTAATTCACCCGTTCTCTCAGCGCTAATCTAACACTAGTTGCAGAAATCTTGACAACTGGAAGAAATTTCCTGTTTGAAGGTAATGCAACGTTTTGGTTCTATGATGGAGACAGATGCACCTTGAGGGGTTTCTCTTAAGGCATTCTACTGCTTGTGGGGCTTTTTTTGCCTTTTTTTTTTTTTTTTTTTTTTGTGTGTGTGTCTGTCTTTGTTTTTAGATTCCAACTGTGTTTGCGCTTGCAACAGAGAGCTTGTGTAGAATAGCTAAGCTTTTTGCCTGTGGTACACCCTTAAAAAATTAGTAAGTTGTACGCTGATGTGTGGAGCAACGCAGAGATAATTTGTAATGTGGCATAAATATTTAAAGATTTGTATTCCTTCAGGTCATTTTTGATTTTGGTCATCGCCATTCAATACAGCACACATTTCATACCGCTGTTCAGATGCTCTCTGTTCTTTTGTGGGGGACACAAAAAGCAAATTGAATCTAAAGTAAATAGCTTTCTTCTGACAGTGCCGGTTTATTTAAGTATAATTTCTTTTCCTGCCACATTCTTCGTTATTGCATCGCAATGAGGGAGCGACTCTGCTCATAACAGACCCCTCCTTGTGCTCCAGCTTAGTGGCTATGAAGTGGCATCGGAGTGCTCTCAGCTGAGCATGGCACGGTGAGAGAGCGTCATACGGATATGGGAAGGAGAGTATCAGTAAGAGCGATTCTGGAATGCATCTTTGGAAGAGGATCTGTTCTTAACAAAGGAAAAAAAAAATCTTTGGGAGAAGGACTTCAGTGCAAAATACATGATACGTGACCACCTCAAACTTTATTTGCCATGCCCTGTGGTAGGGTTATATTAGACTAATTTCCATAATTGTTATGGGTTTCTTTTTTTAAATATTCACTAGTCCAATGCACAAGCCAGCCCAAGAGCACAAGCCTCTTTACTGCACTCACGTCAGGCTGAGCCCACACCGTGTACCCTGATTTCTGTTCGCGTGGGCCCAACGCCACTGTGTTCACGCATCCACATTGCCCGTATCTGGAAGAGATACCTCTGTACGGAGAGATACGCGTACACATGTGCACGAATGTCCTGCGCTATGTGAGCGTGTTCCTTCTCTCCTCTACTCTTTTACTCTCCCTTTCCGAGGGCAGGAATAAGTATCTGTCAGAAATAATTTGTTGTCGACAGGCTTATTGCCTCCAAGGGATTTGAATGCCCTTTTGGGGAGCCACTATCTTACGTTATTGGCTAATATCCTGTATTTTGTTTGGGGCAGAGGGACTGAAAGCTTAAAAAAACCCAAAAACCGCTAGAGTTTGTCCCTGAATATTTAGCTGCAGAAATGTCTCCTTTTTTATCGAGTCTATTTGTGTGTACATGGCAACTTGAGGCTACATAACCCAGAGATAAGTTAAAAATATGTAATTCCTCTCCCTTGTAAATAAAGGGGAGCATGTCTTTGTCTCAAATCGAACTCAATGTTTTGGTTTAATTCAAAACATAACTTGGACATTCACCGCAGTATCAGCTCAAGTTTTTCTCCTGGCTTCATGAGTTGCATAGACCGTGTTTATAAATTGCAATGAAACTTTTGACGAAGCTGTTAGTAGTTTAGAGTTCGGTTAAATTGTGTGTGGTTTTGAAACTTGGAGTTTCGAATAATATTTTTCACAGCTCCACTGATGAGGCATTTCATTAGCATTGGAGCCTACACTGGCTGAGAAAATAACCTTTTGCCATAGGTTCCTTGCGTGCATTTAATCTCCTTTCACTTTTATTTTTTCCATCTGATGGAATGTATCCCTCTCCTTCTCCCATCACTGTTGTTTTCCAAGAATTATTCTGTCCCACAACACAGCATCTTTTATTTCTCCACAAAGGCTTACCGGGTCAAAAAGAGCCTGGTTTTTAGAGTTAAAAAAGTTACAATTACTGTGTAGAAACATTACACAGAAAATCCTATCTAATGCTAGGTTTCTAAACCTCTTAAAACTGTTCTGTCCCATGACTGTGGGTTTGCTGGTGACAAATGTTTTATGGGCATACTTTAGTAGACACCCGTCTAAAATCTGTTCTTAATAGTCAGAACCTAAATTGGAACCAGAGGGGCAGAAAAACCAGATTTGAAACGTGTTTCTAAGGGTTTGTTTTTACTTTCAGTTGAGACTGCCTTCTCTCATCTTTTGTACTGCTGTCAAAAGGGCCACTCTCATGGTTGTTCAAACTCCATGCTTCTTGACAGGAACAGTTGGACCCCTCTTCAATGATTTTCAGATGAAACGGCTTCCAAACCTCCAGAGCTTTAACTTGTACTTATTAGGCCCTTTGAAATAGCAACACATTAATCAGCTGAAATCAAGTGGTCCTTTCTCCAAGGCTGTGATATTGCTGTTCTCTTCTAGGTAGAACTCTAGTCTAAATATTAGTTTCAAGAGCTCTTTTCTCCCCCCCCCCCCCCCCCCCCCCCCCCCCCCCACCCACAACCCCCCC